>JZKD02S2110782.1:383835-386427 GCA_000966675.3 Picea glauca
TCCCTCTCTAAGCCATGTAAAGTGTATGATGTGGATGGGGTCAAGAATCAATGGGCATAGGGCTCATGACATACTAGGGGTCGTAGTGTCTCATTCTTGGGTGCCTTTGTAGAGTGTGTGTGGTACCTTTGTCCACAATGCATTTTTTCCAAGCCCTTTATTTTCCTTTTATCTTTATTTCTTTATATTTTCTTTAGCACAAGGACAGGTTGAAGGTCACTTTCCTGGTGTGGTGACTAGATGGTGGAAATGTCACCCACAAATGCCTAATGGAAATGAGAAGGTTGGATTGTGATGAGAACCCCTTTCTCTCAGCGATGCAAATGAGAGCCATTGCCCTGGTTTGGTGACCGGAAAATTACAATTTCATACCACTAGATATCTATGGACATGATAGGTCGGCTCGTGATGAGACCTCCTATCCTTCAATCTACCTTTCAGGCATTTCTTCGTTATATTATGGGTCCCCTTTTATTCAAAGATGAGCATTTTATTGCTGTCTAGGTTGATCCATGGGTGAATCATATGGAACATTCATATATGACTTTTATCTTTTACCCAACACCAACCCCTCTGGGCCTTTAGCCCCTTCCTCCCTTACAATGAGGGACAACCCCTTCTTTGGGTCAATACATTCTAAAATCCCAAGAGATAAGGAAATGGAGGGGAATAACGATGAAAAATGGTAAGTATGGTTGGGAACAATATGATGGCTAATCAAGGGATTTCCCATCAGCAAACCCATTCCCAAAGAAGGCCACTTACTAGGGAACAATATAAACCACCAAGGTGAAGTAGGGCAAAAGGCATAATGTCCAGGCAAATATCATGAAATCTAGAGCAACCTAAGATACACCATAATCAAATGGCTTAGGTATTGAAATGATTCTCACCATAATAGTGACTTGTACGTCACAGAGCAAGACCCGCTACCTTCTGAAAGCCAATTGGTGTGGTGGATGCCATTTGTAAACCTGTTACCATCTGTGGTGGTGAGTGGGTTTTCCATCTATGCGAAATGTACTCTTGGTCATGTAGTCTCTCGACACTCCATATCTACAACATGAGGGCCTCGAGACATCATCTCCTTAGTTATCCAAAAAATGGGAATACGAGTGCCAACACCAATTATCAAAAATTATTTAAGCAATTTTTATTAAAAATGCAATTTTTATTAAAAATGCAATTTTTAATTGACCAAATAATTATGATTAATGCAAACTGTTTGACATATACAAATCTATCCATTTAAAACAATTCATATTAAATTTTAAATTCAAAATAATTCATTCTACATTAAATTTTAAATTCAAAATAATTCATACTAAATTTTAAAGCAAAAATATGAAAAAAAAACAATTCATTTAAATTATTCACTTTTCAAATTTACAAAGTATTCCATGCAAATCAAAATTAAATCCAAAATATTAAATTACACTTAGAGGCAATTTTATTTTAATTTTAATTTTAATTTTTATTTTTCCAAATAATAATAATAATCTAATTTTAAGGTCCTGACCAAGCCAAACACCAATCAAATATAACTATTTTCAAAATTGGATATTCTCCATTATTTTTTAGTTGTATTACTCTTATAATTAAAAGATTAAACATGATGCAATGAATACCATGTTTCCGTTTGTGATTAGATAATAATAATAATAATAATAATAATAATAATAATAATAATAATAATAATAATAATAATCTAATTTTAAGATCTTGACCAAGCCCGCTATTTTCAAAATGAGCAACCTAAATAACATGTTATACTCTCTAATAATAATAATAATAATAATAATAATAATAATAATCTAATTATAAAGTCCTTGTCAAGCCAAACACCAATCATTATTTTTTAATTGTGTTACTCTTATAATTAAATTATAATTAAAAGATTAAAAGTGACTGAATGAATAACATGTTTGACTCTGTAATAATAATAATAATAATAATAATCTAATTTTAAGGTCCTAGCGAAGCCAAACATCAATTAAAGATAAACTATTTTCAAAATTAAATATTCTCCATTATTTTTTAATTGTATTATTCTTATAATTAAAAAATTAAACCTGATCAAATGAATAACATGTTTAAGTTTATATTATAATAATAATAATCTAATTTTAAAATCTTCACCAATTTAACTATTTTCAAGATTAACAAAGTAAATTATATATAAAATCACATAAATCATAACTAGTTATATCATTGCCATCCTCTCTCTAGATCCTTGAACAAAGAATTAATCGGAGTCCACTCTTTTCACTGATTCAGAAGAAATTCTTATATTCAACATGGAGTTGCCAGCGTGGTGGTCTCGACTGCCCAATGATCTAAAAGAGAACTTGTTGGCATGGTTGCCAGCGAAATATTTTTTATTGAGTAATTTATTTATTTTTTTCAATTAAATTTAGGTTCAAATTTATCATCATGTTTTTTTTTGTTTGTTAATTTGTGCAGGACCTGTTGGCTATGCGATTAACCTATGGCTTGAGAAACCGAGGATCGCATCTGGCCTGAGACACACCAACCCTTAACATGGTTGGATTTTTTGTTCCCGCAGGTTTCGAACCGGTAACTTTAACATCA
>JZKD02S2110782.1:395932-463138 GCA_000966675.3 Picea glauca
TACAACACCTCTGTGCCTTCATCCTCTTCTTCCCATGAAATGAGCTAGATGCCATTCTTGGGGTCAATGAGCCCAAAGTCCAAAAAGATGAGGAAACATGAGGGAAGAAGTGTGGCAACTGGTAACTATGAGTTAGACTGATACGATGATCCTTTAGGGAAATACCCAATAATAACCCTTTTCCTGAGGGTGACCCACTTACTAGGAAACCATGCCAACCACAAAGATGAAATTAGAAAAAAAGTAAACTTCCCCTTCAAAATTAAAGATTGGTTACTTTCAAAATGAACTATAATAATTATAGTAATTATGTATATAATGACATAAAACATAAATCATAGCTAGTTATATCATCTACCATCCCATCCTCTCTCTGTTTGTACACCTCTTGAGAAGAGAACTAGTCCGAGTCCACACCTTTCTCTCAAGGAGCGCACAATGGGTGGGAATCTATGATTTGCGTTTGAATTCATGGAGTACAGCGGGACAACTATTTCAGAGTATTTCTTTTACTATCAGGCCGGGCATCGTAGCTTTCATCATCGTAGCTTTTACTGTAAGAAAATTCTTTGAGGCCGGGCATCGTAGCTTTCATCATCGTAGCTTTTACTGTAAGAAAATTCTTTGAGGCCGGGCATCGTAGCTTTCATCATCCAAAATGGAACATCGTAGCTTTCATCGTAGCTTTGTTTTATTTTCATTTGATACATTAATTTCATGAATTTTCATATTATTTTCCTTTATCACATTCACAAATACAACTTTATATAATCATTTTTTAAATAACTTCAATCATTTTTAAAAATCTTGTATTGTTTTTATTTGTCACATTGCCATGTACAAATTAAATCAATTGTATCGATTTTCATCACAAGCACATACAATTATTTTGTAGGTCAATATTTTATTTTTTAATATAATTTTGAAATAATAGATCACCACTACTAAATTATTATTCAAAACTAGTTTTTTTTAAATGTTTTGTAATTTATAATCATTTTAAAATTATATATATTCCAAAAAGAGTGCATGTTTATATGTATTTGGGGGCATGAGAACGGGTATCTAGTAAAAATAGGGGATATCTAGTAAAAATGGTTTTTTTTTATTATTTTTAAAAAGATGTATTGGGAAGGGTGTGCAACAAAAAGATTTTCGGAGGTATTTATCAATATCTATTGAAATTTGAGGTATTCTTTAATATCTCATGAATGTGCGTGTTATGGCATGATTTCACTAGGTATAGACCTCATGATGAAAGTGTGAAAAGAGGAAAAAAGTTGGGCTTTAGACCCTAAGGCGTGGTTTTGTGTCTAGGAAATAAACCACCACATGGCCTCTTGAGGAGATCTATTGTCTCTTGGTGGGAATATGAGTGCCATTAGGGATTTGAACACTAGATATGGGTCTTAGGGCCTTGGATAATGGAGGAAAGCCAAGCCAAGGTCCCTAAAGGTAGCTTCTAAGGATCAAGGACAATGAACAATGCCTCAATCTAGATATGACCCCATGATGGGGATATTTGGCTTCATGGTGGAGATATGAGTGCCATTAGGGGGGTTTGAGAACTAGGTATGGGTCTTTAGTGCATGATCATGTTGAAGGGAGGAAACTTGAAATTAGTCATTAAAGGTATCTTTTTTGGATTAAGGTCCACGAAATATGCCTTAAACAATTGCATATGACCTCTTGAGAGGATCCTTGGTAGTTGTATGGGCATATGCGTGTCGTTAGGAATTTTTGAGCATTGGGTATGGATATCCTAATATTGATGATATAAAAGGTAGGATACCCATGCATTAGGCCCTAAAGGAAGATTCTAGGCATAAAGGGCCAAGAAAAATGTCTTATACCACAACACATGACTTTGTGAGGGTATTATTTTTAGCACTATGTATGGCTCTTGGTGCCCTAGGCATGGTCGAATAAGTAAACTTGGGGATTATGTATTAAAGGAATCTTTTAGGCATCTAGGGCCATGAATGATGATTGAAACCACCACAAAGAAATTCCATAAGGTATGATCGGTCTCAAACTTGGGAATATCAATGCCATTAAGAGGTTTTGAGCAATAAGTATGGGTTTCAAGGCCTAGGACATGTTTGAGAAAGAAAAATTGGGCATTGGGTCTAGGGACAAGAACAATGTCTTGCAAAACCATACATGACCTCTTGAAGGTATCCTTGGCCTCAGAGTAGGGATATGGGCACAATTAATAAGTTTTTAGCACTAGTTATGGCTCGTGGGACCCTGCAGATGGTTAATAGAGGAATATATTTAGGTATTAAAGGAATCTTATAAGCATCTAAGGTCAAGAAGGACACCTCAAGCCACCACACATAGCCTCCCAAGGGTATTTTTTATGAACCAAGCACCTTGAAAATGAAAAAAAATCAATGAATACAATTCACGTCGAGAAGGAAACCTTATTTATAATATATCCAATTCATAAGACAAGATTATCATGGTTTGGATTGTACTAACAATATAGTGATGATTTTACTAAAAGATATTATGTTTTTATATTTTTCATTGTCCCTATATTGATACCACTATCCAATACAAGGAGAAGAAAATCTTGCGGAGGTATTTAGGGAACCTCCCCCAAAAAATATCCCTTATCTGTTTATAGCAGAGGTTGTTAGGGGAGGTGGGCGAATGAATATTTTTGTGGAGGTTTTAATTTTTTCGATGTTCCTTTTAGGAATATATGCACCAATTCACATATAAACATACCGCATAGATGTTAAAATGTTCAAATGCACTATCACTATTCATAGTGGAGGTTGTCAGAGGATATGAGTGGTCGAATTTTTTTTGCAGAAAATTTTGTTCAATGTTCCTATACGGTACATCTACCCTGGTGCTCAACTAAAACATAACATACCAACATGTAGATTTTCAAACAAAATGTCATAAGTTATATAAAAATACCAAGCACTAATCAAAGTGCACTGGTATCATTCAATATTATGTACCATTGTGTACACAATGTATGATGGTGCACCGTGGTATCGGTAAATAGAAAGAAATTACTAGACCGATTTTCATTGTGACACCTCATCTAGTGCTTCCAATCTCTCAAGCAAGAACTGATGCTTGCTCTGTTTTCGCAGACGCCCTGTTTTTGGTGCTCCTTGGTGATATGGATATCTCCACCAATCAATATTCCATTGATTTCCAATTTTTGGAAATTAACATGAATTTTCATTTCCTCTCAATGGTGGAACCATGCCTCCTCAGGAAATAAGAGTCCAGGAAATTTGTTTACTACCTTCACATTTCCATTTTCATGAATTTAAAATTTGAATTTATCTTGAAATTTAGGACTTTTTTCAATTTTTTCTCCACTCCACGTGGTGCACCATTTTTATTCAGCTCGTCCCGGTGTAGTACATCTCATTCTAATTTCATGGAAAGAACCACCTCTGGTGCGTCCAAGTTTTGAATTAAGCGATGATTCCACTTAAACAACCTGAATCTGGTGTATTATAAAGGACAACACTTGGTAAAGAATGTGTCAGTTCTTTTCAAAATTAGAAACACTGGCACGTTGCATTTAACCAAACCCACTATTAGAAAATGACACATGAAATATAACTAAGTGGTGCAACAAGTTTAAACAGACGCACCAGTACAATTTAAAAAACTGCACTAGAACATATATTGACTGATTTGGCATTGTGGGGAATTTCCCTTGATGCCTCGTGTCTGGTGCTCTATGATTCATAATGCACCATTACACAAAATGGTGGTGTTTCAATAACATGGTAGTATCAATGTGTTCCTACTAACAAATAACATTACTTAATTTGCAATGAATCAATATAATGGAGCAATGACCATACTGAAACAAACTTCATCGTTACTTTATACTATACAACACATCCCTAAACATCAAACCAGTGCTCTAGAACCTATAACGCACCAGTATTGTGAGTTAGCAATAGTGCACCACTATGAACACTTTTCATAAAAATTGGGTTCGTGATGCGTTTATGTTAACCAAACGCATCGAGGTGCTAGGGAATTTTTGTGGACTCCCCATAATAGGTGCTCTTGAAAAAAAAATGCATCATTAAATCAAACATTGATGCTCCAATAACATGGTTGCACCAATGCATTTTTATTAACACATAACATCGCTTAAGTTGATATAAAAAAATTCACTTGTTGGTGCACCTAGATCTAAAAAAAGCATAGGTATTGTAAAGAGCACAACACTAGGATAAATTTTCATAAATTACCAACACAATGTGTCTTATGGTAAACATTATCAAGATGCTAGGAAGTGGTCCAATTGAGATAAATGCACTACTGCATTCTATTAATCAAACACACCATGAAGTTTTTCAAACAAAAATTGGGTGCGCCAAATAAATAAAACGCACCAGTGATATGTACTACAACACAGTGAGAAAAATACATAATAATTTATGATATTGATGTGTTTTATAGGATGGCCTGTTACTAGTGCATTATAAGGAAAACCCATCGGTATTAACACATACAAAGCTAAACTGGTGAGTCAGTGCATTATGTTCAACGAAATTCACCAATGTAGTTAAGTGGGTTGCATCTAGAAAAATACTTTAAAAATTATCATTATGTTGTCTCTTTTAAAACATGCCCATTAACAGTGCATCAAAAAATACAACGCACGGGTTAAAAGCGCCTGATTCTCGAAGGAACATAGAGAGATAGTGAGTTTAATATAACCAAGTGCACATACTTGTTTAACATTAACAAAGTCTACTATAGTGGTGCGTTCCATAGAACCAATCACCCCAAGCTACACAATTCATATGTGAAATGGCGCCACGTGTCATTTTTGTATGAAAATCCTTAACCGATGCCCTATATATCACAATGGATTGCTGTAGATATCAATGCTCGACTAACAATGATGCACCGATGCATTTTGTTTTAACACACCTATGTTCGATGCCTTATGTTTGATATGGAGCATTGGATGTGGTGTGTATGGATTTGTTAATAACACTGGTTACCTTTGGACTTTTATTTTTTGCAAACAGAAAATAATTTCAGTTTTTGACAAATACAAATTAGTTACACATGTTTGTGTTTTATATTTTAATTTTTTTTTTTATCTATATATGTGCATAAAAAGGATTTTATGTTAATCAAATACATCGATGAAGTCAAGAGCAGTAGCAACAGTAGTAGAATCGAGAAGAAAAATAAATGTATTCACAAACTACACATGCAAGCCTCCATAGTTAAAATTTTTGGATGTTTTTCTTTACGAAGAAAAAAACATAGGTCACTCCTGGGTGCCTCTCATAATTTAGCACATGGACTTGATCATTTTCCAGTTCCTTAGTGCTCAGCCTTACATATCCTCATCCATGGGCCGCTCAATTTTCTCCATGATACCATCCTCATCATTCATGTAGCCATAATATTAATCAACGTCAATTTGCTCGTATATCACATACCTACAACTCCACTTTTTTTCCTCAAATATCTCTTTGAGGATGGGGAAGAATATTGTAGCCCTGAAGTATCTGTAGGCCCTTTCCAGTGGCATCAACTGGATAAAATTTATTCCCTTCCAAGTCTGTCATCCTAACCCCTACTTTGGAATAATTAGGACTGCCAACCTCTATGATTGGAGCTTCCCAACCCCCCTTTTCCTTGTTCAACAAGAAAGGACCCTAGTGGATGTCTTAATTATAACATTGTGTCAACCTCAAGAATGACCTAAGATTTGCATTATATATTTAATAGAATTTAAGAAGCACATTTGAAAAAACAATTGACGATCCATAAGGTTTGTCAGCATGCCTTATCGCTAAATATTAAGAATTGTCTTGGCCTCAACTTGCTCCTCCATGATATCCTAACCCATGTACTTACTAATAATCTCATCATATTTTTTCTTCTCCACAACCATGTGCTCGATCACTTTCTCATCCAGAAGGGGAACATGGGAAACAAACTCTCACTCTCTCTATTGTTCATTTCCCTTTTCCTACTCTCCCATTTCTTCCACCACATCCTAATATTCCTCAAATAGGAATGGCTTAATGACAATGAATTCTCTACCTCTTGATTTTCAACCTAGATTACCTCTAGATAGAATCGATCCTATGCCACTCTCTCAATGCTTTGGCCCACATCTCCTCCTCTGTGGGCTTCTTGACTTACTCCAGGATATCATTCCCATCATCTCTATTTCTATAATAATTAGAATCCATTCACTTGTAGATTACATACATAGACCTCCTCTTCTTCACTTCATGGGGGTTATCGAATATCAATTTTACACCAAGGAGGAATTTCTATCCGCACTTGTACAATTGGTTTCTGCAAGATTGTAACATGCCATCTTCCATCAATCAATTGTACAAGTGCGGTTGGGAAATTCCTCCCCATTGACGTCAAAGAGATATTTAATATTCCCCTCAAGGAAAATAATATGTGGTCTAGGTATGCAATTTACAAATGAATTGATGCTAGTTATTATGGTGACAGGGATGACAAGAACAATATCTTGGAGAAATTTGAGTGGCCCACAAAGGAGGAGATGCAAGCTAGAGCACTGAGGGAGTGGCAAACGTTTGAGTCTATTTAGAGTGAGTCCAAGTTGATGATCGAGATAATTCATCTCATTTCCATTAAGATATTCCTATTCAAGGAATATGAAGGTGTGGAAGAATAAATCAGAGAGTCGAACAAGGGAAACTAGCATCATAGAGAGTGATAGTTTTTTTCCCATGTTCCCCTTCTAGATGAGAAAGTGATCGAGCACATGGTTGTGGAGAAGAAGAAACATGATGAGATTCTTAGTAAGTACACAGGTGAGTATCTCATGTTGGAGTACGTCGAGGCCAAGGAAGTGCTTAATATTTAGCGATAAGACAGAGTGACAAGGCTTATCTATCATTGGTTGTTTTTCCAAATGTGTTTCTTAAATTATATTAAATATACAATATTGAGCTTAGGTAATTCTTGAAGACGAAACAGTTTTATAATTAAGACATCCACCATGGTACTTTCTTGTTGAATAGTGAAAGGGGAACTAGGAAGCTTCGATCATAGATCTTCGTAGTCCTAATTATTCCAAAGTAGGGTCTGAGATGACAGACTTGGAAGGGAATGAAGTTGATGTGCTTGGTGCTACCAACAAGGGACCCAATTATAGATACTTTTGGGATAGAAAATTCCTACCCATCCTAAAAGAATTATTCGATAAGTCCCATCGAGGAAAAGAAGAGGAGGTGTAAGTAGAGAATTTACAAATGAATTGATGCAAGTTCATATTATGGCTACAGGAATGATGAGTACAATATCTCATAGAAAGTTGAGTGGTGTGTGGAGGAAGAGATTTTTGGTAGAGAACTAAGGAAGTGGAAAAGGATCTATTCCATGCACTAAAATATTAGAGGCACTGAAGAGTGATTTCCTCCGCAAAGCACAACCTCTATAAAAATTTAATTGTGGAAGTTTTAATATGTACTTTGTCAATTAAATTGTTTCTCAATGAATTTTTACGTAACAACCACTCTAGTGTGATTTCAATCACACTCATCCACTATAAACATTATAACACACATGTATATTGTGTTTCTTCAAACCATGTTGATGTTTTCATTGTTTGATTTACAAAATGTATTATAAGTATTGTTATCGCAAGATTTGTAGTTGTACAAATCCTAACACAAGATGTCCAAATCTTGCATAACTATAGGAAATCCTACCATTGTCACCTTAGTAATAAATCCCCTCATTTTAGTGATGGAGGAGTTCCACCATAGGGGAGGCTTCCCCGATGACCCCAAGGGATCAAAGTAGCAATTTTATTAGAAATCCTATTTCCCCCTCTATTGATCACCTAAGTTAAGGTCTAGGTCAAGGAGAATTCAGAAGTAGCAAGATGTTTGAATATCATCTCGAAACAAGAACACTTATAGCATATATATGATGATTTCCAAGTACAAACATGCAAATAATATCTCTTTGAGACACTAGATAGTAAAAATCACTATGGCTAATATGAAATTGCAACAATTAATAGTAATATAACAACAATAAATAACTTATAAAAACAACCAAAAACTACACTTCATAATTGCAACAATTTACCATCAAAACTTAGCATTAACTCAATAGAAAATTATCCAATTGTTATATGCAATTCCTGGGTATGTTTAACCACTATTAAAGGAATGCATGAAACATGCTAGAGTATGTTATTATGGCTATAGAAAACTTTTGCAACAACAATAATTTTATTAGTCAATTAGATTAAGTTAGTGTTAGTAAAGTTGGTAGGAAGCTTGAGAGAATGAAAATTGAGATTTTATTGATCACTTTCACCATAAGAGAGCTTAGAGATTAGTTCCTTTGAGGACTATAGAGTATTTACAACAGTTATGCAATATGTTTGGAGGTGAAGCTAGTAAAGGCTAAGAGGTAGGGATTAAACTCTAAGTTGATATCACATTAGGGCCTTAGAGTTTAAACCTTAAGGGGAAGGATTTATAGAGTGAAATCACTTTTGATCTCTAGCAACATTTTCTCCCTTGTTAGGTACTTCAATTAGGTCACAATGAAGAGTCTAGGATAAAAATCCTAAAGTGCTAGGACTTTAGGGCTTTAGGAGTCTAATCCTAGCTAGGATTTCTTCACAAACTTTTGGATAAGATTAAACTTGTGAGAGGAGGAAGCATGTATGCTCCTCTCTTAGGGTTTAAACAAGCAATTTTTCTAGCATGAACAAGTAGATTTGAACATAAAACATTAATAGCATGAAACAATATTAAAGAAAATTACTTACTTAACCATGATAGGAAGAGATTGAAACCTTAATTGTAGCAATACCATCCAAAATCAGCAAAGAAGAGTCGTCACTTGAACATCGAGCATAGCACACTAATGTACAAGGGAGAGATAGCCCAAGAGGGAGAAAATTTTAAGACTTGTTCTCTCACAAATGGTGAGAAGATGTGATAATAAAATGGAATGTCAAGGTGAGTTATTTACATTGAGAAACCTTAACCCATTTTACCACACAAAGTTTTCAACAACCAAATATAAGGGGGTCGACCCCTTAAATTTTTCTAACTGTTTACAAAAAATAAAATTTACATGAAATAAAACCCTGACATGATACCCTAGAGGGTAACATAGTCTCTCCAAGTGAAAATTCAAGCACACAAGAGGGAGAGGTTGGTCCTCCAAAGGCCATGTGTCATGCTCTCATGTGCCAAAGTGCCCTACCATGGGTCTCATCCTATCAAGCCACCTCTCGAACCATCTTATCCATCAAACCCTATCCCTCCAAGGTGATGTCAAGGGATAAGAAGTGACGTCCTAGGCCTTCAAACACCAACGTCCAAGTGGATAAGGGTGAAACCTCATCCTCTAGCGATGTTAAAGTGCCTCTAAAGGAGACGTCCTCCACTTCTAGGTGCAACGCTCATCATCCATGGTCTTCCACATGTAGGGTCCATCGTCCATCCTGTGAACAAGGGATTGCAAAGACAAAAAAGTACAACCTCCAAGGGTCCACAAGTCACATGAATCATGCCAAGTAATCCACATTTAATACTAGAACCACCCAAACATGTGCATCAAATCCCCCTTTTCAAATTAAACAAATTCTCAAAGACCTTATAAGTGTTTCCCAATTTAGGTATGGGAGGGGTGTCATGGTGCCTTATTGGGTAAGCCAATCCCCAAGTCAAAAGATTTTTCCCAAGAGGGCCCTCTCTAAGTCATGTAATGGGTATAAGGTGGATTAGGAAAATAATTTTGATCATGGGGTTCTTGATATATCAAGGGTTCGTATTGTCTCATTTATGGGTGCCTTTGTGGAGGGTGTGCTACATCCTTCGTTTGCAATGCAACATTTTTCCAATCCTTTGTTTTTAATTTATTTTGGTCTGAACATTGAGTGTTATGTGCAATGGAAAGTAAAGAGTACCACAATTCTACTTGAAGTTAGGAACACATTGAGTTCCATATGCAATGGAAAGTAAAGGAAAGCACAAATGCATTCCCTCATCAAGCGAGACATTTATTAATTATGTGTTTTAAGAGGTCCTTTATTTTTTATGGAGAAGTGAACTTCATTGTTCCCAGGACCTTAAGGAGAGCGTCTGGAAAGATAATGTATGGATTTTAACTTTTTCCAGGTACAACACCTTTGGGCCTTCAACCCCTTCTTCCCATGAAATGAGGTACAAGCCCTTCTTCGGGTCAATGAGCCTAAAATGCCAAAATACGAGGAAAAACAAGAGAAAAAGTGTGGAAAGTGGTAAGTATGAGTGGGAATGGCATGATGATACTTCAAGGAAATACCTAGTAGCAACCCTTTTTCCAAGGGCGACCCACTTACTAAGAAACCATTCCAACCACCAAGGCGAAATTAGGAAAAAGGTACAATTTCCAAGCAAACATTCCATAATCAAGAAATGACTCTTTGCAACATGTTCAAATGGTTCAAATATTAAAGTGACACTTACCACAAAACTAGACTTGTAACCTCATGAAGAAAGACCTATTGTCTTCTTAGAGCCAAGCCAATGTAGTGGATGTTGTTATGTTGAAATGATGATGATGGTGACCTGTGGTGAAATGGAGGGGCTCTACGGGCTTTGCTATGCATCGGGCTCTCCGAACTCCATGTCTTCTATCTGTAGTCCTTGAGACATCATCTCCTTAGTTACCCTTATACTAGGGGGTAACAAGTACACTAATGATTTCTTTGTTTTTAAATTAAATTTGTGTCTCTCATTAGAATTTAGAGTTGTAATGTTTAACTTTAGTTTTATGAAATCATTTACTTTGGATTGTAATTATAACTATTAATTCCATATAATGTTAAATTCTTCTTCAAGGTGAATTCTTTAATTTCCAGCAAGATACAATATGTCTATTAAACATGTTTATTGTGCATAATTATTATTGGTCTCTTTCCTCATTAGTTAGTGTCCTATGAAGACTCAAATTTACTTTATTGATATAATTTTTTGTCCAAATAATCAACATTCTCTATTTTTAATTGTATTACTTTTATTAGTTGTTTTGTTTTTATAATTAAAATATTAAATGAATGACATGTTTGACTACATATTGAGTTATAACTAGTACATCCACATAATTGTGGCCGATTAATGAAAAGAATCCTTAAAAGAATATATTAAATTTTATTATTGATTAACAGATAAACGGTTGAGCTTCATTTATCTGGTATAATATTTTAATTTCTGTTAATCACTTAGGTGGCAATCAGTTAGCTATCAAAGTAATTTTTAAATATGATTAGGTAAATGTAAAAAAGTAAACACATAAACGGATGTCTTTATAATAGCTTGGAAGTTAATGATTGAAATCACAACCATTTATTTTGTGTGACTACTAAGAATATTCCAGCCATATTTAATCCTGTCCATAGAAAACTTATTAAGCACTAAACCCCTATTAAATCTGCCCATTGTCAATAGGTATACACCTTTTGACGTAATAATAATAATAATAATTTAATTTTAAAATCACTGTAAACGAGAACACTTGTTTGTGAGACAAGAGACCCCTATACATTACCAAAATGAAAAGTCATCTATGTTCAAAATTAACAACGATGATTATGTATATAACGACATAAACCATAGCTTGTTATATCATTATATCATCGGCCATAGCCATAGTCTCTCTGTTTCTCATCATATCATCTCCCATAGCCATCGTCTCTCTGTTTCTAGGCCAGTTCCTACCTTTCATTGATTCAAGAAGAAATGGAGTTTCCAAGTTGGTGGTCTCAATTGCCCGACGATCTAAAAGAGAATGCGTTGGCATGGTTGCCAGCTAAAAGCATATGCAGATATTCCATCACGTGTAAAGAATGGAATGCCCTCCTCTCATCTACAAAATTCATAACTACTGATTGGGCTGCGGCACCTCCCAACAACAAACCATGGCTTGTTTTGCAGTATCCCGGTGTATGTATGGCTTACTGCTTCTTCACAAACACCTGGAACAGATTCTCCCTTGCCTTCTTAGACGAAAAATATCGTGTGTCCGCTACTAACCACAGGAGATTTCGTGGCGGCCACAGATCGGCCGGTGGACTTTTATTGTCGTCCATCGAGGAACCTGTTGTGGGCTTCTATTCTGTAATGACTCATATTGTCTCCAATCCTCTTACAGGAAATTCTTTACAACTTCCTACAATCAACAATAGTGTTTCTTGGTCGGCGGCCACAATTCTCATGGCAGAGGAGGGCCACGGCCACGGCCACACTGGAGAAACATATAAAGTGATAGCGCTGGTACAGCCGGGGAGCCCAGAGAGTACATTTGGATACTACGGGATACGGAGAGTGGAAATCTATGATGCCCGTTTGAAGTCATGGAGTACGGCGGGTCACCTACCAGAGAATTGGTCGTTAATGCGGGAGAGGAGTGTTATTTCAGAGAATATGGTGTTCTCTCAGGTTCTGGAAGAAAATTCCGATACGCAGGGCATCGGAACTTTCAGCCTCCAAAACGGAACATCCATTTTCATGCCGTTTCCGTTAGAAAATGTGCATCGTTTAGAGAGGTACGATTCCCTGTTCACTTGTGGGTCACGAGTGTTTCTAGCTACATGCATACGCCATGATGATTTTAGCAAGGTATCAGATTTTATTATATGGGAGTTTGAGAAACCTAATTTGGGTTCAAACTACTCATGGAGAGAGATTGCAAGGATGCCATCATCTCTTTTGGAAGATTTAAAGGAAGATGTTACTGGAAGTTTACATTTTGGGTGTCAAGGAATAAGGGACTTGGTGGGCTTCGTATATGACCGTGAACATGTTCATGAGACGCTTCTTTATAATTTAAGTGAAAATACATGGAAATGGCTTGAGAGACATTCAGTGGACTTGAGGGAGTATAATCCATCTATTTTTTTCTTAGAACCTAGACCAGACAGAAAGGTAGAATAAATCAAAGATTGATTTTCTTATTATTTTTGTAGAATCTCAGTGCCTTGGGATTTTTTCACTGAATCCATTTTTGCATTCAAATATGGATTCTGAACAACCAAAAACAGGATTCCTATAAATTTATATGGTCGTATTCCGTGAAAAAAAATCATTTCTTACAACAACTAACCAACTCCTTATTTTTTCTATTAAATTGTCATTTTGTATTTTGATATTATTTTTCTTTCTTACATTTCTATACACAAGTAAAATTAATTGCATGAATTTTCATTGTAAATATAACTATTATAACAGTTTTGTTTTATTATCATTTTATATATTAGTAAAATTGATTGCCTGAATTTCTATATTATTTTCCTTTATCACATTGTCCCTCCATTCGGTTTACATAATTTTTCAATCTTGTCATCTCATCTCTTCTCTTTGTAGAGTGGTATCAAAGCAAGTTATAAATATCTAGAGAAATTTGGGGTATTATTTAATATCCCATGCATACATGGTTATGGCATAGTTTCACTAAGTATAGGCCTCATGATGAAAGTGTGAAAGGAGAACGAAAGTTGGGTTTCAGAGTGTAATACATGATTTTGTATCTAGGAAATAAACCGTGACATGACCTCTTGCGGGGGTCTATTATCTCTTGGTGGGAATATGAGTGGCATTAGTTGTTTGAATACTAGATAAGGGTCATAGGGCCTTGGCTAATGGAGGAAAGTCGAGCCAAAGTCCCTAAAGGGAGTGTTAGTCCCTAAAGTTGCACTTGACTGTGAGAGTGCAAGCTAGGGCATCATCGGGTTATTGCAAACATATTTTTTAAGGGTTTTCTGAATAGGTTTTTAGAAAATGGTTGAAAGTTGGTTCAAGGATTCCAAAACAAACATATAACTCATTGTAAAAGCAAGTAAACATCTCACTAATTTAGTAAATGGTAGGCACTTTAATAGATAAGATAGTAAGGTAAATGCACATCTATATTTAGTTTCTTGTTTCAAATAATCAAGAAGGAAATCAAATCTGATCTCCAAGTAGAATTGATGAGGTGGCTTGTCAACTATTGTCCATGAGATTTTTTAGGAAGATAAATCTAGAAAATTCCTGAAAAATAGGGTCTAGAAATATCTTTGTATATCCCAAAATGTGATGGTTGTGTAAAACTTGAAAGAAGGGTTTTTGAATGGCCCTGTTCCCAACAAAAACCTCCTTTGGTTTCCAAAATTTCATATCCAGTTGCTTTGAAACCTTTCCCAAAATTGGTCACTAAAACAAGAAATCATTTATTGTGAAATCTTTGAAAAATAGGCCTCAAATATATATTTGGATCTCTTAAACTATGATAGTTGTGTAAAAATCGATAGAGTTTTTTTTGAAGGGGCCCGTTCCAAACAAAAACCTATTTTTGTTTCCAAAAATTCATCTCCATAGTTTCAGAAACTGCTCTTGAAGATAAAGACTTAAACAAGAAAAACAAAGTATTTCCTGTATTTGATTTTTGTTTTTCTTCTTTGTGTTCCTCAAATTCCTTCTTTGTCCTGTGTAAAGAAGATGCCACAACATGTTTTTTGATCTCCTTCTTGGAATCCTCTTAATTTTCTTCTATGATTATGAGGTTCTTCTTCTTGATGGAAGGATGAAACATGGCTTTTGAATTCTGTCTAAATTTATTGGCAGCTCTGGTAGAATTTCTTCTAGGACATTTAGGTACATGTGTTTTCTTCTTACTCTGTTTCTTACCTTTTGCAGTCATCTTTCCTGTAGGTTGTTGCTTCTATTTAGTTGGACTCTGAGCTGGAATTGTGATGTAATCTTCAGGTTCATCAAATTCCCTTTTTATATCTGGATCAAAATGGATATCGGTCTCTTCATCCATTTTAGGTTTCTTACCTCAACTAGTAGTGCCTTTCTCATTAATTCTACCCATAGGAAAATCACCAACAACTTGTTGAGTTTGAAATTTTCTCTTGCCAACATGAGTTACACTAGCTACAAAGGAATTTTCTTTCATCAAAACCTCAGTGGCTTGAGAGGTCTGTTTCTCTTTTACATGTTTCTTCTCCTTAACAGTTTTAGACTTAGTTTCCTATAGATTAGGCTTTAAATATTGGATTAACCAGTCCCAAGATCTCTGAACTTCATTTAAGGAAAAGACTACTAACGTTCTGATCAACCCTTCATGAAAAAGACTATTTTTTTCTATGGCAAGATGTGACTGGATCCTCTTAGACATATTGGATAAATGTTTTAATAAGAAATGGGGTAGGTTAATAGGGTAATCACCATTTACATGGATCAAGAGTATAATATGATATAGATGGACCAAAAAAAATCTTCCTTCACATGTAATGTACATGTGGATAATCATTTTTGAAAAATGGATTCTTAGATTTAAGTGATTATTTCTGTAAAATCCCAGCGCCCTGGGATTTTTTCACTGAATCCATTTCTGCATTCAAAAATGGATTTTGAACAACAAAAAGCAGAATTCCTGTAAATTTATATGGTCGTATTCTGTGGAAAAAATTCATTTCGTAGAACAACTAACCAACTCCTTATTTTTTCTATTAACACCAATTGCCATTTTGTATTTTGATATTATTTTTCTTTATTACATTTCTATACACAAGTAAAATTAATTGCATGATTTTTCATTGTAAATATAACTAATATAATTTTTTTTTAATTCTCATTTTATATATTAGTAAAATTGATTGCATGAATTTCTATATTATTTTCCTTTATCACATTGTCCCTCCTTCATTCGAGTTACATAATTCTTCAATCTTATCATTTCATCTCCACTCTTTGTAGAGTGGTATCAAAGCAAGTTATAAATATCTAGTGAAATTTGAGGTATTATTTAATAGCCCATGCATACATGGTTACGGCATAGTTTCACTAAGTATAGACCTCATGATGAAAGTGTGAAAAGAGAAAGAAAGTTGGGTTTCAGAGCGTAATGCATGATTTTGTATCTAGGAAATAAACCACGATATGAACTCTTGAGGGGATCTATTATCTCTTGGTGGGAATATGAGTGGCATTAGTTATTTGAATACTAGATAAGGGTCATAGGGCATTGGCTAATGGAAGAAAGTCGAGCCAAAGTCCCTAAAGTTGCACTTGACTGTGAGAGGGCAAGCTAGGGCATCATCAGGTTATTGCAAACATATTTTTTAAGAGTTTTCTAAATAGGTTTTTAGAAAATGGTTGAAAGTTGGTTCAAGGATTCCAAAACAAACATATAACTCATTGTAAAAGCAAGTAAACATCCCACTAATTTATTAACTAGTAGTCAGTTTAATAGATTAGATAGTAATGTAAATGCACATCTATATTTAGTTTCTTGTTTCAAATAATCAAGGAGGAAATCAGATTTGATCTCCAAGTCGAATTGATGAGGTGGCTTGTCAACTGTTGTCCATGAGCTTTTTAGGAAGTTAAATCTGGAAAATTCTTGAAAAATAGGGTCTAGAAATATCTGTGTATATCCAAAAATGTGATAGTTGTGTAAAACTTGTGAGAGAGTTTTTTGAAGGGCCTCGTTCCCAACAAAAGCCTCTTTTGGTTTCCAAAAATTCATATCTATCTGCTTTGAAACCTTTCCCAAAATTGGTCACTAAAACAAGAAATCATTTATTGTGAAATCTATGAAAAATAGGCCTCAAATATATATTCGAATCTCTTAAACTGTGATAGTTGTGTAAAAATTGATAGACATTTTTTTTAAGGGGCCCGTTCCCAACAAAAACCTATATTTGTTTCCAATACTTCGTCTCCATAGTTTCATAAACTGCTCTTGAAGATAAATACTTAAAGAGGAAAAACATAGTATTTCTCGTATTTGACATTTGTTTTTCTTTTTTTTGTTCCTCAAATTCCTTCTTTGTCCTGTGTAAAGAAGATGCCACAACATGTTTTTTGATCTCCTTCTTAGAATCCTCTTAATTTTCTTTTATGATTATGAGGTTCTTCTTCTTGATGGAAGGATGAAACATGGCTTTTGAATTCTGTCTAAATTTATTGGTAGCTCTGGTAGAATTTCTTCTAGGACATTTAGGTACAGGTGTTTTCTTGTTACTCTGTTTCTTACCTTTTGTAGTCTTCTTTCCTGTAGGTTTTTGTTCTCTTTAGTTGGAATCTGAGTTGGAATTGTGATGTAATCTTCAGGTTCATCAAATTCCCTTTTTATATCTGGATCAAAATGGATATCGGTCTCTTCATCAATTTTAGGTTTCTTACCTCAACTAGTAGTGCCTTTCTCATTAATTTTACCCATAGGAAAATCACCAACAACTTGTTTAGTTTGTAATTTTCTCTTGCCAACACGAGTTACACTAGCTACAGAGAAATTTTCTTTCATCAAAACCTTAGTGGCTTGAGAGGTCTGTTTCTCTTTTACATGTTTCTTCTCCTTGACAGTTTTAGACTTAGTTTCTTGTAGATTGGGTTTTAAATATTGGATTAACCAGTCCCAAGATCTCCGAACTCCATTTAAAGAAAATACTACTAACGTTCTGATCAACCCTTGATGAAAAAGACTATTTTTTTCTATGGCTGGATGTGACTGGATCCTCTTAGACATATTGGATAAACATTTTAATAAGAAATAGGGTAGGTTAAGAGGGTAATTACCATTTACATGGATCAAAAGTATAATATGATAGAGATGGACCAAAAAAAAATTGCCTTCACATGTAATGTACATGTGGATAATCAACAGGGCAGTGTGCCATTCTTTCCTCACCCAGTTGTGTGGGATACCTTGGCTCCAATTAGGGTTTTGCTTTTCTAGAATTAAAAACTGATTTACAAACTCCATGACTACATTTTCCTTCTTCCACCATCTTTCCCCATATACTAGTAACCTGCAAGATTTAGCAATGGAATTCTCTGTCGCATGCATTAGAAGTTTTCCAACCACATCATATGGGTGTCATTATAAATTTTTCAGCATTGCGTATGGATTTTCTAATCTATGATATTTAAGGTAGGAAACCAATGAATTTTGCCTCACTCCATTCAACTTGTTTGGATGGCATTCCATTTTCCTATGCAGACTTTAAGTTCCCTTTTTGTGCCTTTTAGAGCCAAAAAAAACATATTTTTCCACATATACGTGCCCTATTAGTTATACAACAAGCATGTACACAGGTTTCTCCACTACAGCCTGTGTACATCGGGTTTGGTGCTCAAGATTAAAAATTATGTCGGGGTTCCATGCCATGTCACAAAATCGATGATCCTTGACCTTCCATATACTACAAATGCTCTGACTCTACCCTTTGGTTCCATTTGAAGGCTATAAATTGAACCATATCCAAGCCTCAAGGGATTCAACAATTCAAGTTTGAGAGAAAATACACTTTGTGACGGAGAACCTCATTGACTCCTTTATATGAGCTTTCCTTTGGTGGAGGATTGAAGTGGTGGAGGCTCAGTAGGAGGGACTTAGTTTCTTGGTTCATATATGTGTCGTTACAGAAGTTTGTTACCTATGTTCTTCTGCTAATTATTTGAATAGAAATACTATTTTCTCATCCAATTGATATCTTGCAAATATTTGAATTATTATTCCATGGGTGTGCTTGTCATGTATGTTAATGGATTATGATAATCTATATGCTAAAATTATATATTATGACCATATGCTTGTGTATCTTGGTTTTTGAGGACAAGCTACAGGTATAAAGCTTTGGGTCATGTGCTTAACGATTTTCTTCTTCAAGCATCCGGAGGAAGTAGGCTCTTGGCCTTGTCTTGTTAACATTTCATTTATATAGAATACTTGGGATTAGAGTTGATTTCTGCGTGTCATTTTGTTTGTTGTGGTTTACCCCTTGCCATAGAGAGATTTTCCTCTTAATAGAATTAGTGACCATACTAGGGAGTGATCTCCTTTTTGGGGGTTTGGAGTGTTTTTCTCAATTTGCTCTCTATTAGCCTAAGTTTCCTTGTTGCATGTTTCTTGACAGCCTATTTTTTACCTTGCATCTGAATTTCTTGGCTTAAACCCTTACCCTGGTAGTGTTTTACTGGGTATACACATTTTTTCCCTTGGCAAACATGTATATACATGAGTTTTCTTCCTTTAGGGAGTGCATATATGTGATTTGTCCTCAAACAATGACTTACATAATCTGTTTAGTCTTTTTGGCTGAGTTTGGTGTTTGTTAGGTGACTTTGGTTGGTTGTTGAGTCTTCTTGGGTTCTTGTCCTGACTATTAAGTGCTTACATAGTGATAGGAAGCCTTTTTATTGTTGTTTTTTTTTTCAGTTTTCTTTCTTATCATATTTTTCATTGGTTGTCCTTGCACATTGGTTTGAGTGTTTTCTTCTTGGTGTCCTTCTTGGATTTTCTCTTTTTGCTTACAGTAGGGTCTACCTGCGAAGTTTCTATTTAATCCTTGCATTTTATTTTCTTTATATAAAAAATACAAAAATATTTTCTTATTGGAATTTTCACTTTATATCAAAAATACAAAACGTCTCATCGTTTGTTGAAGTTACCACTGCATCTTAATCCTTTACCGAAGTTTCCTTCTAAAAGGCATAAAGTTAATAAATGTGGTACATATATCTCCACCTCCCAGACTCATGATCATCCAGTTATGAGTATTGATTCAGACCCGAAAGTCTTGAGTCATCGTGGAGCAAGACCAACCTCATTGCCAGTCTTGTCGTTTTTTGAAGTTACCATCGCATATTGATCCTTTACTGAAGCTGCCTTCTAAAAGGTGTAAAGTTGATAAATGTGGTACATATATCTCCACTTCCTAGAATAATTATCATCCATTTATGAGTTTTGAGTCAGACTCGAATGTCTCGAGGAGTCCTTCAACTCCTATATATTATGTGTTTAGTGGGATCGCTTCAACTCCTTCATCCTCAATGGTGGGGATGCCAGAGTTCCCCGCCTCTAGTGCTACCCAACCTGTGAGTTCTACTCAACCAACAGGAATGAACCCTTTTGGCTCTATTTTTGGTATGCCAAGTCACAATTCTCAGTTAATACCTTCGACCTCCAATCCCTTTAATTTTGGTATGGCCAACATGACGTAGCAACTCTCATCCTTAGTTCCAATGGATAATGTGAATCCTAGTTTTAGGTCTGGAGGAATGACTCCTCCTTATGCTCATTTCTCGTATGGTGGAGGTCATATTCCTCAAGTGAATCCTATAGTTTGAGGTTGGACTCATGTTTCATCTAGTCCTAATCCTAGTTTCAATGCTCCAGGATGAATTGCTCAACCGGGCAGACAATTCACTTCTTATATTCCATCCTTCATCTCGTCTTCCTCCATGTCAATTCCGACAAACACATTTATTATGGAAAATCCCCCTATATCCTCTGGAAGGAGTTAGTTCACACTATGGGAAACCCCCAACCCGGAGTCCCTTCGGCTGGTGGTAACGTATATAACCCTCATCGTGTCGCTTCCGCGGGTATGGTTCTGATACAACCTTTCATGAATTAGTTTGGAGGAGGATATTATCCTATCGGATAAGGCCATGACATATAAAGGGATAGTTTTGGCATAGTCGAGGAACACACATAGAGTGGAAATATATGATTTTCATTTGAAGTCATTGAGTACAACAAGACACCTACCACAGAATTGGACTTGGAGGTTATGGCGGGAGAGGATTTCTATTTCAGAGAATGTGTTCTATTATTAGGTTGTGGAACTAAATTCTTTGAGACACGACATTGTAGCTTTCAGCATCCAAAACAGTACATCCATTTTCATGTCGTTGTCATTAGAAGATGTGGATGATTCAGACATATACGATTTCCTGTTCACTTGTGGGTCACGAGTGTTTCTAGCTACATGCCTATACGATGTTGATTTTAGCAAGATATCTGATTTTATTATATGGGAGTTTGAGAAGCCCAAATTGGGTTCAAAATACTCATGGAGAGAGATTGCAAGGATACCATCATCTGTTTTGGAAGATGTAAAGGAAGATGTTATTGGAAGTTTACACTTTCAGTGTGAAGAAATAAGGGACTTGGTGTGCATCATATATGCACGTGAATGTGCTCATGAGGTGCTTGTTTATAATTTAAGTGAAAATACATGGAAATGATTTGAGAGACATTCAATGTGTTGAAACAATTCTTAAATTTTTTTATCCCTAAGACCTAAACTTTCATTTTTTCGGGTTTCAGCTTTTCATAAAACGCAAGTTTCGTTATCAATCCCAAACGCATGGTACCGATTTCCTGAAGAACTCAATTATTTGAACAATAAAAGGAAAAAAACCTAAAAGTATTATAAGAACCCCGATGCATTTTCTATAAAATTATTTTGATCACGATAAGCTTTAAAACTTATGGATTTAAGGTTAACTTTAAAGAGTTTTTGGGATTCAGGGTTTTCTGAAAACATATTTTTCAATACAAATTGATTCGCGAAATCTCGATCCCCGTTTTCCAGAAATAAAGAGAGTTAGTTTAAAACGCTAATTAATTAATTCTCTAATGAAAAGGTTAAGGCTTAAGATAATCATTTTGCGATTTCATAATTCGCGGTTCAGTGATAACACATCTCTTGTCATAATGATCCCCGAAATTCCAAATCGCGAAACCCTGATCCATAATTCATGTTAAGCAAAATTAACTCTATTTTGTCCTTAACCATGATTAGTTAGTTAATTAAGATGAATTTAAGTCTTATCTTTAAAATACGTCACGATTTCGCAACTTCAGAAATCGGGATTCGTCAATGACATACTTCTTGTTAAAATGATCCCCGAAATCCTGAAACGCTAAATATCAATCAATCATTTTACTAAAATGTTTAAGTCTTAATTAACACGTCGCGATTTCGCAATTTCGGAGATCGGATTTCATCGATGACATACTTCTCGACAACACGATCCCTGAAATCCCGAAGAAAAAAAATCTTCAGTCTTAATCTATGATTAGCACCAATTAACCTTTTTCCAAAGCATGATTAATGATAATCATTTTTTAAGGTTTCGTTCATGTTTCGGTTTCCGATTGAGTAAAATGTCCCAAGTTTTCTTTAAAAATCCCAAGGCGCTAAAATACGGCCATTTAAATAATGAATCAATGGTGATACGTGGTACTAATGCGTATCTCAGTAAAATATCTTCTGCATTAAATACCTTGAATTCTTTTCAGCTGCGTCAATCCCGTCACTTTTAAATGAATTAAAAGAGCATTTGAATGTCTGTGTTTTCATTTTATCAAGCGCAAGAAACACTCAGTCGAGATTATTCATTCATTTTATGTGACAGGTTTTCTATTTAATATACAGTCATGGCACCGAAAAAGGCACTGAAGAAGAGTGAAGATACACAGGAAGGAGATATCATCTCCGACACCATGCCACATGCTTTAGACTCCATTAAATCTTGCACTCAAATCTCTAGATTTATGGAATGTGAACTCTAGAATGCTCATCCTGATTCTGAGAATCACTATCGGGGCATTGTTGAATCAGAGCTTCAAAAGATTGTTGCGCACCCTCAGCTCGTGGCATACAATGATATGATCAGTTGGGCCCTAGAAAAGGTCGATATCCCGATAAGGAGCATCTTAAACGATCAAGGAGTCATCGTCGGCTCATTCGGGACAAAACACATACTAGTAATGTATAAACTCTTGCCAAATCCTAAACATACTTTTAATGCCGAGTTTTTAGCAGAGTTTCATAGGAAAGAATGCACTGAGGTAGACCAGACCTATCTTGATATCATTAGAGAATGGTGGAGGTGTCCATCAAAATTTAGAACCGATACCCATGGGGTTTATGCTACAACATCCTTAAATGAATACATGGTCTACGTAGCCATTATGCTATGTAGACTTTTCAGGAGAAAAGATCCCTGCCATTTTCATGCAGATTGGGTGCCCTTTTTGGAAGAAGCTTCAGAAGGGTATGCTTTTAACTTGAGTAAGATTTTATCGGATAACCTAACACAAGAAATCTCAAACTACAAAGTTGCAAAATCAAAGGGACAATCAGTGGCTTTTTACATGCCAACATACATTATGGATGCAATCTGCTATGTGACTCCTTTTCCCTTAATGAATTGGAGTTGGAACATATCATGTCCAGAACCCATTCATGAATATCATTTTTCCCTCTGGGAAGAAAATGCTAAGGACGCATTTTATGAAATTTTGTCATTTTGTTATAATTCCGATGCATAAAATATTTTTTAGATGCAAACCTCCTCGCATTTCTAATACAGTCACAGAAAATCTTAAAGCAATAGGCGACTGGTTTATTGACAAGAATTTTTCCTACATTAGTGTTTATGGTTGTTCTATTCCCCCTCATGCACTCCATAAATTCCTACCAGACAGATTGGTGTGTAGAGAGGTAGCCGACCAGATAGTAAAAGGTGGCATTGGATTAGAGCTAAAGGTAGCTCAGAAGAAGTCATGGCCAACTTTCCTTGTACATGTCGGGAAATTTTCATTACTAAATCTAGGCCATTCTAAAGTAGAGGTTGAATCACTAGAAGAAGTAAAATTGGTAGATATTGAACACAAAAAGCATGACCCCTATCAATCAATAAGCAAACATTTGATGCATTGTAATTTAAAAGCCTATGAGCATGAAACATATGTTTATGATGATGTATTCAAGGAGGTTAAATCCTATGAAGAGGTATTGAATAGAGTACAGGCCCTGCCACCTGATTCATAGATTAGTTTCGTGTCATTCCAGAGCCATAGGTGAAGCTGTTTACCCAAAATTTTGCAGGGCGAAGCTAGGACCCCACCTCCAGAGCAGGAAGGGCCTCCCCCAGGCTTTGAAACAAATATACAGGACAAAGAAAATACTAAAGGCAAGATGAAGGATACTGAAATACCTTCACAAGACACAAAAATTTCCCAGTCAAAAGAATCAGAGGCAGGGAAGGGAAAGGAGCTAGAAACATCCATAGAAATCCCTAAGGATGTTCCAGAAAACACAAGAGGAACAACATCGACATATCTTGGAAGTCCCATTCCTTCCTTGACTCCATTGCAATCCACTTATGGAAACCCCCATGAGGGAGCTCTGTATGTTAGTGATTTGGGGATAGTTTCTAGAGATGAGATTCCTTCATCAGATTATTTTTTCAGTAAAAAGAGAAAAGAAATATTGAAACAGGAAATCCATCCAAGAGGAGATGGTATGGTTAAAAAGCATAAGGTCATTATAGATGGAAAGAAACTTAAATATGGAGAATTTGCTACAGAAATAGCAGGCACGATGGGAGCTTTAGCGTCGACAAATATATTTTCTGTTGGTAGTTTAACAACCATGTTGGAACAAAAAGACCAAATGATAGACCAACTACAAGGTAAATTGAAGGAAACTGAAAGAAATATCAGTTGGGGAATAAAAGAGGGTCTAGAACAAGCTATATTAAAAGATATTCAGGAGATTTAGAAAATAAAAACAAGATTGGAGGAAGCAAATCAGATAATATAGGTCACCCAGGCATAAGTCCTAAAACAGGAAGAAGAAAATAAACAATTACAAGATAAAATTTACACTATTTCAAATCAAGTGGTAGAGCTGGAAATTTTTCAGGCTCAAGTATTGGGAATACATTTGAAAATATAAGAAGAACAACAGAAAGTATTTTTAAATCTGGAAGTTGTCTAGAATTACTTTCAGGAAACAAACAAATCTTTGGAGAATGTTCTCCAGAAAGAAAGAGAAGTGAAAGCGGCCAGAACGACTTTCCAGAAAGCAGTAGCCCTTTCAACAAAGGATGAGGTCGGAAAGATTCAGAAACTATCCATTTCAGAACATGTTAAAGGAGATGTTATACTTAACGTGTGGGAAGCAGATCCAGCCGAAAATAAAAGAATAACTAGAGATGTCAATGATGATTGTCAAGGAATTTTTGACCTCTTAGAAAATACTTCATTGAATATTGGAAAAAATGATCGTCCTGGGTTACTAGGAGAGATCAACATTGTCAAGCATCGGCTAAATTTCAAGGAAGATTTGGAGGAAATGAAGGTAGAAATCCCAAAAATTAAGGTAATCAATATCTCCGAAATCGACAAGTGGATGGTGATACCGAACTTAAAGTTGCAAACTATTAAGTTCACGAGGAGGATAATAGAAGATCGCTTGCCCGAATTACAGAAAATATTCTTCATATTTGAGGCAAAAGAGGTACCAGACGCTCCCAAAGTTTTGGCGAATTTTGGGAAAATGTGTTCACTGTCTTGAGGCGGAAGAAAGAAGTTCATCAACACCAACATAAAAGTACTCTTTTGAATATTTTCATCTTTAGAAATTAGAAAATAAATGTAAACAGTTTGAGATGATTCATCCATGTAACCGTAGTCTTAGGAAGTTGGTTAATCATCAATGGGAAAATATTTCATGATCATGTATAAATATATTTTGAGAAGACTAAGAAAAGGCTTTTGGTTTTTTGAGAGAGCCGATTGTAAGAACATTTTCCAATTCACTGTGATATACGATACAGACGAGATTTTGAATCCTGCCAACTTGTAGCTATGTGTTCTTTAACCTTGTTTACCATATTTTTCTATGTTTCTCTTTAAATGTCTTTCTAATGAATGATCAATTTGAAGTTTATTTTATATATCTTTTATAATTTAGATTGATTTGGTTATCAAATTATTTACATCTTTTCCTCTGAAATTGCTATTAGTAATTTTAAGACCCGTGGATCATTTGAACCATAATATTTAAAACTTCATTAGAAATCTGTTTTTCTTCTATATTTCCTGTCATAATATGAGATTCTTTCTTGATTAAAGCCTCATATTTTTCAGTAGTATTTCTTTGTTATTTTACGATTCTCAAATTGTTGCAAGTCCAGGAAACGACCTCAACTATATTTATGTCATTATTTTGAATTTCAAAACTATTTTTTCCTATTTTCATCTCTTAAAAAATAGAAGTAACAATTTATCGAATTTTTCACATCTAAATAAAATTTTATTTCTCATGACTGTCCCAAATAGCAGACAACCTAATATAGAACCTGGTCTCCAGGATCAAACTAGTATAGCTTTAAACCTCTTTAATACCATTCTACAAACAACGAATAATCGAGCTGAATTAGAACGTTCATGGGCTGCTATTGAGAGAGATATCAGCATCCAAGAACAACGGGAGGCTAGATGGAGACAGTTGAGAAACTAATTCTTCTTTACCTTTCTTTTGATTCTTATCCTTTAATTATCCTTACTCTTACGGATGCCTTGACAGTATACTTTACAGCCTTAAAGTATAAACTCAAGAACAACATCTTTTTGGCGCCGCTACTGGGACGAAGAATCGAATCAGTTCCTTGGGAAGAACGACATTGACAGTTTCTTTCTTTGATAGTGAAAAAGGAAAGAAAACCTTCTAATGCTACCTTTATTTTTCACTTGGCGACTCCACGATAAGTAAACTGGCTATTAGCCGAAAAAACACTAGAAAGAACCCGGACAACAAGCAGACCTCGCTAGTCTCTGATCCAGAAAATATTTTAAAATCACAAAGATCACTTAGACGAGTCTTTTTACCCATACATACTATTTGTCAGCCTGACTTTACGCAGTTGAACGTTTCAGAAACTCATGAAAGATCTGTTTTTCTTCCCCTCTCATACGATACGCTCTCTTTTCCTGAGGTTTTCTCCCCAGATTTCTGAGAATCCTCTCCTCATGCATTCTGAGCTTCAGCCTCAAATCTACCAATGTCCGCACAAGGAGGTGCTGGAGCTGGAGGTGGTGCCCCAGGAGGACCAGTAGGTGGTCAAGTACCGCTTCCTAGAATCTTCGCTAAATTAGTTGCTATATATGCTCCCCTTGTCCTCCCCGTCCCCCTACACGATCTCCCCGAAAATTATATGAAAAGCATTCCGAAATTTACAGGGGAAGGGGATTTGAATGCCAAAGAACATATAAATGTCTTTGACCAATTTGTTGACATCCTCGAAATAGAACACGAAGATGTCTATTCTAGACTCCTCGTTCAGACTTTCAAACGACTGGTGAGGACCTGGTTCCGATCCTTAGCAGTCAGATATCTAAGATCTTACAAGAAACTTGAAAGTGCTTTTATTAGACAATGGGGAGAGAGGAAGGACCACCTCTACTACCTGACAAAATTTGGAGCCCTTAGAAAGAAAAACTCTGAATCGGTTCTAGAATTCACACAAAGGTTCAACAAGTTGTATAATAAAATCCCGGTTGAGGTCAAACCTTCACAACCTGCAGCAAAGGTGACTTTTGCTGGTGCTTTTGATCCCAATTTTTCCTTATTATTGAGAGAAAGGAGATCAATAGATCTCACTAAAATGCAGGATGATGCTCTTGAGATTGAATTGAACATGATGGCATCAGGGAAATTAAAAGCAAAAATAGAAACCGGGAACAAAGAAAATAGGAAATTCAAAGAGAAAGGTGGACCCTCAGGATCGGGGAAGTCCTCGGGAGATAAAATAGACGAGATGGCTGGGGTAATTAGAGAAATTTCAAATAAAATCTCAAAAATGGAACTAGATAAATCGAAAAGAGATAATTTCCCCAGGAAAAATTTTAGAAGGAATCTTGATCCTCAGGCCCCACATAAAATAATTAAAAATGAAGATCAAAAAATTCCAACCCCCTTCAAAAGTGAAAACTTCATTGGAGAGGAAGATCTAGAAGATTTTGAAGAGATTGATGAGGATATTAATAATCTTGGCGATGATAATAAATCACCTTATTTATCGAGACAAGATTACGAAAAATATTTAAATAAATAAATTTCGTTGGAAGACAATGTTAGCAACGACACATCTGAAAATTGGCCTATCAGGGTATCGCAGATGATATTATAGCCGAACTATAGGAAAAATATAATTTAAGACCTAGGAAAAAAAGTCTCCCAACTATTTCAACAAAAAAGATCTTGCCAAGGGGCGAAACTAATAAGGTGACTCCAAAAGTTGCTGACAAACAGACTGCAAAAATTCACACCGTTGACACGCAACCTGCCCAGTCGGAGCCAGTAGGAACACACGCTGTGAAGACACAGACTCCTGTAAATGAAAACAAGTCCGCACCACAAATAAAAGCTGAGAAGAAAGGAATGGAGGCCCCGAACATAGAAAACGACAAGGCCCTGGGAAATTATAATCCAGAAAACGAAATAAATAAAATCAAAATTCCTATTCTTCTTGTTGAACTAGCTAAAAATCCCATATACAGAAAACAAATTGCCAAGATGATAATTTTTTCCGAAGACGAAAGTCAGGCTGATGTCATCAACTTAGAAGATGACAAGCCAAACATAGTCTTTGGTCCACACTTCGAAGGTGCGAGAGACACTTGGGCCCCCTTTTACACCACGTTAATCTTGTTTGACCACCTAGTCCATAATTGTATGCTAGATTCTGGAGCTTCCCACAATGTGATGCCAAAGGCAATTATGGAGAAACTCTGTCTCGAAATCACAAGGCCTTATGTTGACTTATATTCTTTTGATTCAAGAAAAGTCAAATGCATAGGCATGATTAAAGACCTGGTGGTAGGTCTGGCACAAATACCAACAAAAAACATTCTTATGGATGTAGTGGTCACTGACATCCCTCCGAAGTATGGTATGCTATTATCTAGGTCATGGGGTGCCAAGCTTGGAGGATCTCTCCAGCTAGACATGACATATGCTACAATTCCAGTTTTCGGAGGACAATACACGCGTCTTTACAGAGAGACTAGGTTGGCTTTCATGGTAGGTGATCCACATAACCCAATTAATCATCCTGTTTATATTACTGACGAAGATTTAGGAAATTGTATATTATCTATTGATGATGATTTTGAAGTAGATGTAGATGAAAGTTGTATAGAAGAAAAAACTGAAAAAGAAGAAATAAAAAAAAATGTATATAGCACTGGTGTATGGAAAATGTATTTTGACGGTGCTTCATCTCTCCTTGGAGTCGGAGATGGAGCACTCCTTGTGGCTCCCGGTGATCAATTTGTAATCCCCTTTTCATATAGGCTTCAGTGGAATGTGGATTGTACAAATAATGTATGCGAGTATGAAGCTTTAGTGCTAGGATTAGAAGCCGCTAGGAGGATGAAAATAAAGAAACTCGAAGTCTTTGGCGACACCGAGTTAATCATAAAATAGGTGAATCGGCAGTACCAGGCCAAACATCCTAGGTTGAGGTCCTATAGGAATTGTGTCTAGGATCTGATCAAGAATTTCTTCTCCTCTGTGAATGTTCATTTCGTCCCAAGGTCTGAAAACCAACACGCTGATGCATTAGCCAAAGCAACATCAACTTTCACACCCCCTACTTCTTTTAAATTAAAATATCACATACAAATGAGACATCGACCTTCGATACCGAATAACATACAACATTGGCAAGTCTTTGAGGATGATGAACAGCTTTGAAAATTTTTAGAATCAATAGATGAATTTGCAGAAACGCATACTGATCAAGAAAATCAAAATGATCCCATTTGGATCATGCAGGAGGGTGAGGATTCTAAAGAGTTTCACGATAAAATTGTGAATCACCGAATGCTCATTCTCAAGAATAACCAGATTCCCAAGGGCTTAATTCCCTTGGAAAGATTGTTCAATCAAGATGATATCCCTTGAAAAAACACCCTACAACCCCAACCTGAAGAGGTTGAGGACTGTGATATAGGAACTAAAGAAAACCCTTGGATGGTAAAACTATCCAAATATCTATCTACAGAAATAAAAAATAAATACACGGAGTTGCTTAGAAAATACAAAGATGTTTTCTCTTGGTCGTATGAAGAACTAAGAACCTATGGCACCTCTGTGATCGAACATAAGATACCCCTGAATCCTGGTGTCAAACCCTTTAAACAAAAACTCCGACAAATCAACCCCATCTTATTACCTATTATTGAACGGGAAGTCAAAAAACTGCTTGATGCAAAGATAATTGTACCACTAAGATATTCCAATTGGGTAGCAAACCTGGTCCCGGTTAGGAAGAAAAAAGGGGAAATTAGAATGTGTGTCGATTTCAAAAATCTTAATAAATCCTCTCTCAAAGATAATTACCCCCTACCTAAAATGGATCACGTTTTAGAAAAAGTTGTAGGAGCTAATAGGACGTCAATGATCGACGGATTTTCAGGTTACAATCAAATTGCCGTCGGCGATCACGATAAAGAAAAAACAGCCTTTACCACTCCTTGGGGTACATTTATGTATGATAAGATGTCGTTTGGTTTGATGAATGCAGGTGCTACTTTTCAATGGGCAATGGATATCACTTTCGTTGGCGAACGAGACAAATTTATAGTTATCTATTTGGATGACCTAACTGTTTTTTCTAAATCGAATGAAGATCATCTGATACATCTCAAATAGACATTTTAGAAATGCCGCAGGTTTGGTCTGTCCTTAAATCCTAAGAAGTCTCACTTCACTATGCAAGAAGGCAAGCTTTTGGGCCATATTGTATCTCGAGATGGGATTAGAATTGACCCTAAAAGAGTTGAAGCTATAGATACAATAAGTACTCCTAGGAATGTGAAAGAAATTCAGTCATTCTTAGGGAAAATAAATTTGTTGAGAAGATTTATTCCAAACTTCACTGAAATCGTGAAATTGATCATAGATATTTCTCAGGAAAAACAATGAAGTGAAGTGGACAGCAGAAGCTAAAGCATCCTTTGCATGTATCAAGAAGGTTATAAGCGAGGCACCTGTACTAGCGAGCCCTGATTATCTCAAGGATTTCCTTATTTTCTCGTTTGCCTCTGAACACACACTCATCGCGGTTCTCCTTCAGAGGAACAAAGAAGGTTTCGAGCAACCGATAGCCTTCTTTAGCAAAAGTCTCTGAGATGTCGAACTCAGATATAATATAATGGAAAAACAAGCATATGCTATGGTAAAAGCGTTAAAGGCTTTCAGAACCTATGTTTTACATTCTAAGGTAATTGCATATGTACCTACTAGCCTTGTAAAAGATATTTTGGTTCAGGTAAATAGTGATGGCAAAAAAGGATGATGGCTTGCCAAAATCCAAGAGTTTGACTTGGAGATAAAACCAACAAAATTAGTAAAGGGGCAAGGCTTAGTTAAACTCTTAGCTGAATCCAATTTCAGAGCTCTTGGGATAAACAACTCTCAGGGGGAGGAAGAGTGGATAGATGTGAATGAACTTAAGGATCAAATAACTGAAAACTGAATCAAAGAGAAATTTTCTTCATCAAATTGGTACAAGGACATAGTATCCTACTTGTTGACATTGAAATGCCAAAGTGACTTGTCTCCATCCAAAGCCAGAACGCTGAAGCTGCATGCAGTCAAATATTGTATTTCCGAAAAACAATTGTATTGGAAGGACCCACTTGGCTCCCTCTTGGTCTGTCTGGTTGAATCAGAAACATAAAAGGTGATAGGTCAATTTTACAAAGGGGTGTGTGGAGGACACCACGCCTAGAGGGATATCACTTATAAGATCCCGAGGATTGGTTATTATTGGCCCAAACTTTTCTTAGATGTCAATGCTAAGGTACGAGCTTGCAATCCTTGCCAATTTTTTGCACGAAAACATAAACTCCCAGCAATGCCATTGGTCCCAGTCAAAACGGAAGCTCCTTTTCAACAATGGGGATTAGATTTCATAGGTGAAATTAATCCTCATTCTAGTGCTCAACACAGATGGATCCTGACCGCTACAGACTACTTCACCAAATGGGTGGAAGCTATTCCAATGAGAAAGGCTACTGATTCGGTAGTTATAGATTTCTTAGAAGAAAATATTCTATCTAGGTTCAGTTGTCCCAGAAAGATAGTCACAGACAATGCACAAGCTTTTAAATCTATGGCTATGGTCAGTTTTTTCCAAAAATATAATATTGTTCTTGGTCACTCCACAACATACTACCCTCAAGGAAATGGTCTGGCCAAATCTTCAAACAAGAGCTTAATCAATATAATTAATAAAGTGCTAAGTGAAAATAAAAAGTCTTGGCATGTGCATTTGAAATACGCTCTGTGGGCAAATTGTATAGGCACAAAAAAGTCTATCTGTACTTCTCCCTTCCAAATGGTATATGGGACAGATGTAGTGTTGCCTATAAACCTAGCACTTCCTGTAATGAAATTATGGCAAGATGAGAAGGAATAACCAAATCTTGTCACAAGAAGGATAAATCAGCTGATCGAAGTCCAACAGCATAGGGAGGAAGTGGATGAAAGGCTGCAGAAATACTAGGATGACATGAAAGTGTTATTCGATCGTAAAGCCAAAGACAAAAGTTTTCTCCCCGGAGATTTGGTTTTGAAATGGGATGCTAGGAAGGAGGATTCAGGAAAAAATGGTAAATTCAATCACATCTGGTACAGACCATTCAAGGTTGCATCTCCTGAAGGAAAGAATTCATTTCTGCTAGAAAATTTGGATGGTAAAATCCTGAATGCCCCCGTCAACGGGTGTTTTTTAAAACATTATATGGAATAATTGATTTGCACAATTCCCATTGTATATACCATTTTTTTAAAGCCTTTTATTTCATAATTTTCTTTGGTAAGTCTACTTTCATTCTGTAAATAAAGAAAAATAAAATAAAATTGGTTTATATCTCTTTTAGAAATAAGGATACAAAGTTCTTAAGGTATCCAATTCCTTAAAACCCTGATACTTTTCATATTGTTCTTTCACAGGATTCTAGTTGACAGCCCGACAATTAAAAGAAACAAACAAACAGCCTGAAAGCAGAAGATAAAGTTGCCAAAAATAGGTGATAGATAAGATTTTCTGTTATTTTAAAAAGAAGAATGAAAATGGTAAGGCAAAGGTGTGAGTCCCAACAAAGTCTATTTTATGAAAACAAAGATTTTGTGTCAAAAAATGTGTTGATTATCTCGTAAGTTGACAGGTCAATAAAAAAGTGTTTTCAAAATCTAGGCCTTAAGGGTTTCACTTAGAACAAGATAGGAGGTAAATAAAGTAAAAATCTTTAAGAGAAAGTTCCAAGAGTTGGGTTCAATTTATGACTTCTATTTTTCAACTTTCAGTTCATTCTATGTCCCCTCTTTCTACCCTCAGTTCTGAATCAAGCTCCTTTTTTGGGTTTCTCATTGAGGGAGAAGAGATTACGTCTTAACTTTTGAAATTGAAAAATAGTTCTTAATCGGTAAGACCAGTCCTCACATTTCTTACTCTCTGACTAAACATGGTTATGCTTAGGCTGATCCTAACTCTCCTAGGTCTCTTAACATTTTTTCTGACGATTTAAGCTTGCTCAAAGGAAGACCCCTGAAATTAATCTTCCCCTTTTTCTCTGCAGACTAAGGTGTTTTGAAAGTTGAGAAAAGGTTGGTCTAGAGTAATCAAAACAGGTTGACAAACCTCCAGTGCAATTTTTACACAGATACCACCCCTGGTATATTAAGTATCACTGATTGCCTCTGCTTTGTATTCATAAAGTAAATATAAGACAGATGGTGAAAGGAAATTCATATTTGATTGCCCCCATCTTGTCCAAAAGACGATGAAAGGAAATTCATTTAAATGATTTCCCTCGTCTAGTATAAAAAGACAGATAACTTCACCGGGGTACTGAACAGGCTTGCTGGCAGTGAAGCAATATCTAAAGTTAAATGTATAATTAGAATTCAAAGCGGTGAAAGGAAATTTAGTAAAAAGGCATAGATAACTTCACCGGGGTACTGAACAGGCTCGTTGGCAGTGAAGCAACATCTGAGGTATCTGTAAGGTAGTCATACTTAAATACCACTTTACTCTAGCTACCAATTTTTTCGAAACCGGATCTGCATCCCAAGTCCAGACAGGGCTCCCTAATTAAAAATATGAATTTTACTTCGTTTGATGCAAGCCGAAAGCCACAAAATCTGTTGAGTTTCCTAAGATTGTTTTGACCATATTAATGCTAAATTAATTCCAATAATGAGAAGGAGAATATCATGAATGAGACTGTAACTGATTTTACAACAAATGAGAACTTTGAAAAGATTTTCAGAAGTAAAAACAAAATCTCCTTTTTCCTCTGTATCCCCTTCCTTAGCAATTTCTGCAGGGATAAACCCTTGACCCCATTAACCCAATGAAAGCACTAAGTCTACATGTTCTCCTCGTCCCACAAGGAGACGAGGTCCCCAGTTGGAGCCTATGTTGAAACAATTCTTAAATTTTTGTATCCCTAAGACCTAAACTTTCCTTTTTTGGGGTTTCGGCTTTTCATAAAATGCAAGTTTCGTTATCATTCCCAAATGCACGGTATCGATTTCTCGAAGAAATCAATTATTTGAACAATAAAAGGAAAAAAACCTAAAAGTATTATAAGAATCCCGACGCATTTTCTATAAAATTATTTTGATCATGATAAGCTTTAAAACTTATGGATTTAAGGTTAACTTTAAAGAGTTTTTGGGATTCGGGGTTTGCTGAAAACATATTTTTCAATACAAATTGATTCGCGAAATCCCGATCCCCGTTTTCCTGAAATAAAGAGAGTTAGTTTAAAACGCTAATTAATTAATTATGTAATGTAAAAGGTTAAGGATTAAGATAATCATTTCGTGATTTCGGAATTCGCGGTTCAGTGATAACACATCTCTTGTCATAATGATTCCTGAAATTCTGAATCGCGAAACCCCGATCCATAATTTGTGTTAAACCAAATTAACTCTGTTTTGTCCTTAACCATGATTAGTTAGTTAATTAATATGAATTTAAGTCCTATCTTTAAAATACATCGCGATTTCGCAACTTTGAAAATTGGGATTCGTCAATGACATACTTCTTGTTAAAATGATCCCCGAAATCCCAAAACGCTAAATATCAATCAATCATTTTGCTAAAACGTTTAAGTCTTAATTAACACATTGTGATTTCGCGATTTCGGAGATCGGATTTCATCGATGACACACTTCTCGACAACACGATCCCCGAAATCCTGAAAAACAAAATCTTCAGTCTTAATCTATGATTAGCACCAATTAACCTTTTTCCAAAGCATGATTAATGATAATCATTTTTTAAGGTTTCGTTCATGTTTCGGTTTCCGATTGAGTAAAATGCCCCGAGTTTTCTTTAAAAATCCAAAGGCGTTAAAATACGGCCCTTTAAATAATGAATCAATGGTGATACATGGTACTAATGTGTATCTCAGTAAAATATCTTCTGCATTAAATACCTTGAATTCTTGTCAGTTGCATCAATCCCATCACTTTTAAATGAATTAAAAGAACATTTGAATGTCTGTGTTTTCATTTTATCAAGCATAAGAAACACTCAGCCGAGCTCATTCATTCATTTTATGTGACAGGTTTTCCATTTAATATATAGTCATGGCATCAAAAAAGGCACCGAAGAAGAGTGAAGATACACAAGAATGAGATATCATCTTCGACACCACACCACACACTATAGACTCCATTAAATCTTGGACTCAAATCTCTGAATTTATGGAATGTGAACTCAAGAATTCTCATCCTGATTCTAAGAATCACTATCGTGACATTACTTAATCAGAGCTTCACAAGATTGTTGGGCGCCATCGGCTCATGGCATACAATGATATGATTAGTTGGGCCCTCGAAAAGGTCGATATCCCGACAAGGAGCATCTTAAACGATCAAGGAGTCATCGTCGGCTCATTCAAGTTAGAACACATACAAGTATTGTATAAACTCTCACCAAATCCTAAACATACTTTTAATGCCGAGTTTTTAGCAGAGTTTCAGAGGAAATAATGCACTGAGGTAGACCGGACCTATCCTGATATGATTAGAGAATGGTGGAGGTGTCCATCAAAATTTAGAGCCAATACCCATGGGGTTTATGCTACAACATCCTTAAATGAATACATGGTCTACGTAGCCATTATGCTATGTAGACTTTTCGGGAGAAAAGATCCTTGCCATTTTCATGCAGATTGGGTGCCCTTTTTGGAAGAATCTTCAGAAGGGTATGCTTTTAACTGGAGTAATATTTTATTGGATAACCTAACACAAGAAATCTCAAGCTACAAAGTTTCAAAATCAAAGGGACAGTCAGTGGCTTTTTGCATGTCAGCATACATTATGGATGCAATCTGCTATGTGACTCCTTTTCCCTTAATGAATTGGAGTTGGAACATATCATGTCTAGAACCCATTCATGAATATCATTTTGCCCTCTGGGAATAAAATTCTAAGGACGCATTTTATGAAATTTGTCATTTTGTTATAATTCTGATGCATAAAATATTTTTTAGATGCGAACCTCCTCGCATTTCTAATACAGTCACAGAAAATCTTAAAGAAATAGCCGATTGGTTTATTGATGAGAATTTTTCCTACATTGGGGTTTATGGTTGTTATATTCCCCCTCATGCACTCCCTAAATTCCTACCAGACAGATTGGTGTGTAGAGAGGTAGCCCACCAGATAGTAAAAGGCGGCATTGGATTAGAGCTAAAGGCAACTCAGAAGAAGTCATGGCCAACTTTCCCTGTACATGTCAGGAAATTTTCATTACTAAACCTAGTCCATTCTAAAGTAGAGGTTGAATCACTAGAAGAAGTAAAATTGGTAGATATTGAACACAGAAAGCATGACCCCTATCAATTAATAAGCAAACATTTGATGCATTGTAATTTAAAAGCCTATGAGCATGAAACATCTGTTTATGATGACGTATTCAAGGAGGTTAAATCCTATGAAGAGGTATTGAATAGAGTACAGGCCCTACCACCTGATTCATATATTGGTTTTGCGTCATTCCAGAGCCATAGGCGAAGCTGTTTACCCAAAATTTTGCAGGGCGAAGCTACGACCCCACCTCCAGAGTAGGAAGAGACTCCCCCAGGCTTTGAAACAAATATACAGGACAAAGAAAATACTAAAGGCAAGATGAAGGATCCTGAAATACTTTCACAAGACACAGAAATTTCCCAGTCAAAAGAATCAAAGGCAGGGAAGGGAAAGGAGATAGAAACATCCACATAAATCCCTAAGGATGTTCTAGAAAAGACAGGAGGAACAACATCGACAAATCTTGGAAATCCCATTACTTCCTTGACTCCATTGAAATCCACTTATGGAAACCCCCACGAGGGAGCTCTGTATGTTAGTGATTTGGATCCAATTTCTAGAGATGAGATTCCTTTATCAGATTATTTTTTCAGTAAAAAGAGAAGAGCAATCTTGAAACAGGAAATCCATCCAAGAGGAGATGGTATGGTTAAAAGGAATAAGGGCATTATAGATGGAAAGAAACTTAAAGATGGAGAATTTTCTATAGAGATAGCAGGCACGATGGGATCTTTAGCATCGACAAATATAATTTCTGTTGGCAGTTTAACAATCACGCTGGAACAAAAAGACCAAATGATAGATCAACTACAAGGTAAATTGAAGGAAACTGAAAGAAATATCAATTGGGGAATAAAAAAGGGTCTAGAACAAACTATATTAAAAGATATTCAAGAGATTTATAAAATGAAAACAAGCTTGGAGGAAGCAAATCAGATAATACAGGTCACCTAGGCACAGGTCCTAAAACAGGAAGAAGAAAATGAACAATTACGAGATAAAATTTACACTATTTCAAATCAAGTGGTAGAGCTGGAAATTTTCCAGGCTCAAGTATTGGGAATACATTTGAAAATAGAAGAAGAAAAGCAGAAAGTATTTTTAAATCTGGAAGTTGTCCAGAATTACTTTCAGGAAACAAACAAATCTTTGGAGAATGTTCTCCAGAAAGAAAGAGAAGTGAAAGCGGCCAGAATGACTTTCCAGAAAGCAGTAGCCCTTTCAACAAAGGATGAGGTCAGAAGGATTAAGAAACTATCCATTTCAGAACAAGTTAAAGGAGATGTGATACTTAAAGTGTGGGAAGTAGATCTGGCCGAAAATAAAAGAATAACCAGAGATGTCAATGATGATTGTCAAGGGATTTTTGACCTCTTAGAAAAGACTTCATTGAATATTGGAAAAAATGATTGTCCTGGGTTACTAGGAGAGATCAACATTGTCAAACATCAGCTAAATTTCAAGGAATATTTGGAGGAAATGAAGGTAGAAATCCCAAAAATTAAGGTAATCAATATCTCTGAAATCGACAAGTGGGTGGTGATACCGAACTTAAAGTTGCAAACTATTAAGTTCACGAGGAGGATAATAGAAGATCGCTTGCTCGAATTACAGAAAAGATTCTTCATATTTGAGGCAAAGGAGATACCAGACGTTCCCAGATTTTTGGCAAAGTTTTTGGGAAAATGTGTTCACTGTCTTGAGGCGGAAGAAGGAAGTTCATCAACACCAACATACAAGTACTCTTTTGAATATTTTCATCATTAGAAATTAGAAAATAAATGTAAATGGTTTGACATGATTCATCCATGTAACCGTAGTCTTAGGAAGTTGTTTAATCACCAACGGGAAAATATTTCATGATCATGTATAAATATATTTTGAGAAGACTAAGAAAAGGCTTTTGGTTTTTTGAGAGAGCCGATTGTAAGAAAATTTTCCAATTCACTATGATATACGATATAGACGAGATTTTGAATCCTGCCAACTTGTAGCTATGTGTTCTTTAACCTTGTTTACCATATTTTTCTATGTTTCTCTTTAAATGTCTTTCTAATGAATGATCAATTTGAAGTTTATTTTATATATCTTTTATAATTTAGATTGATTTGGTTATCAAATTATTTACAATTTTTCCTCTGAAATTGCTATCAGTAATTTTAAGACCTGTGGATCATTTGAACCATAATATTTAAAACTTCATTAGAAATATGTTTTTCTTCTGTATTTCCTGTCATAATATGAGATTCTTTCTTGATTAAAGCCTCATATTTTTCAGTAGTATTTCTTTGTTATTTTACGATTCTCAAATTGTTGCAAGTCCAGGAAACGACCTCAATTGTATTTATGTCATTATTTTGAATTTCAAAACTATTTTTTCCTATTCTCATCTCTTAAAAAATAGAAGTAACAATTTATCGATTTTTTCACAACTAAATAAATTTTTATTTCTCATGATTGTCCCAAATAGCAGACAACCTAATATAGAACCTGGTCTACAAGATAAAAAAAGTATAGCTTTAAACATCTTTAATACCATTTTGAAAACAATGAATAACCGGGTTGAATTAGAACGTTCATGGGCTGCTATTGAGAGAGATATCAGCATCCAAGAACAACGTGAGGCTAGACAGAGACAGTTGAGAAACTGATTCTTCTTTACCTTTCTTTTGATTCTTATCCTTTAATTATCCTTACCCTTATGGATGCCTTGACGGTATACTTTACAACCTTAAAGTATAAACTCAGGAACAACACAATGGACGTGGGAAATTATACTCCATCTATTTTTTTCTTTGAACCTAGACCAGATATGAAGATACAATAAATCAAATATTTCCTTATTATTGTTATGAGTTTAATTTTTGTCCATAAGTTTCATTTTGTCCCTTCTAGTAAATGTCTACACATGTGAATATCATCTTTGAAAAATGGTTGGCCCACTCTTCCCAATACTTCTCTTGTAAATCAAAATATTAAAGTCCATCTTTTAGCACCACAAATTAACACCACTTACACTATATGATGCATTTTTGTATTTTGATATTATTTTTTCTATTAGCACCAATTGTCATTTTGTATTTTGATAATATTTTTCTTTATTACATTTCTATACACAAGTAAAATTAATTGCATGGATTTTTATTGTTGAATTTTTGGGTGGTTTTCTTTATTATCATATTTTTCATTGGTCGTCCTTGCACATTGGTTTGAGTGTTTTCTTCTGGGTGTCCTGCTTGGCTTGCCTCTTTTTTATTGGAGTAGGGTCTGCCCATAAAGTTGGTATTCAATCCTTGCATTTTTTTCTTTATATCAAAAATACAAAAATACTTTCTTATTTTCATTATGACATTTGCAATTTTGATTACATTAAGACACTCTGGAGAAATTTCCCTTCATATTCATTCAACATCCCTTTGTCCTTGAAAGTTTGAACTTCTTATTCAACCCCCAAGATTTTCCTTAGTTGTGACAAAGAAGCTCATTGACTCATTTATATGAGCTTGCCTTTGGCGGAGGATTGAAGTGGTGGAGGCCCAACTGGAGGGACTTAGTTTCTTGGTTGCGATATGTGTCGTTACAGAAGTTTGTCACCTATGTACGCTTGTTTTGCAGTATCCTGGTATTCCATTAAGGTGTATGTCTTACTGCTTCTTCAAAAACACCTAGAAAATATTATCCCTTGCCTTCTTAGAGGAAAAATATCGTGTGTCCACTACTAGCCGCAGGAGATTTCTTTGCGGCCATAGATCGGCCGTTGGACTTTTATTGGCATCCATCAAGGAATCTCACTTCCATCCTGTAATCATGCATACTGTCTCCAATCTTCTTACAGGAAATTCTTTACAACTTCCTACAATCAACTATAATTTTTCTTGGTCGACAGCCACAATGCTCGTGGCAGGGGATGGCCACGGCCACACTGGAGAAACATATAAAGTGATAGTGCTAGAACAATCAGCGAGTGCACAGAGTACAACGTGATATCTACCACGGAGAGTGGAAATCTATAATCCTTGTTTGAAGTCATGGAGTACAGCGGGACACCTACCAGAGAATTGGTCGTTATTGCGGGAGAGGTTTGTTATTTCAGATAATATGTTGTACTCTTAGGTTGTGGAACTAAATTCAGGGAGGCACGACATTGGAACTTTCAACGTCCAAAATAGAACATCCATTTTCATCTTGTTACCGTTAGAAGATGTGGGTGGTGGAGAGAGGTACGATTCCCTGTTCACTTGTGGGTCGTGACTATTTAAAGCTACATGCATAGGCCATGATGATTTTAGAAAGATATCTGATTTTATTATATGGGAGTTTGAGAAGCCCAATTTGGGTTCAAACTACTCATGGAGAGAGATTGCAAGGATACCAGCATCTCTTTTGGAAGATGTAAAGGAAGATGATACTGGAAGTTTACTTGTTGAGTGTCAAGGAATAAGGGACTTGGTCTGCATCGTATATGCGCGTGAATGTGTTCATGCGATGCTTGTTTATCATTTAAGTGAAAATACATGGAAATGGATTCGAGACATTCACTGGACGTGGGCGAGTATAGTCCATTTATTTTTTTCTTTGAACCTAGACTAGATATGAAGGTAGAATAAATCAAAGATTTCCTTATTATTGTTATGAGTTTAATTTTTGTCCATAAGTTGCAGTAGATGTCTATACATGTGAATATCATCTTTGAAAAATGGTTGGTCCACTCTTCCCATTGCTTCTACGAAATCAAGATTTTTCCCGAGGATATTTTCCTGAAATCTGGCTAGAAATTGTTGGATTTGTAGATTTAAGTGATTATTTCTGTAAAATTGGAGTGCATTTTGCATTCAAAAATAGATTCTCAACAACAAAAATAGTGATTCATGTAAATTTATATTGTCAAATTTCTATTAAAAAAGTCATTTCGTAGAACAACTAACCAACTCCTTATTTTTTCTATTAACACCAATTGTCATGTTGTATTTTGATATTATTTTTCTTTATTACATTTCTATACACAAGTAAAATTGATTACATGGATTTTCATTGTAAATATAACAGTTTTGTTTTATTTTATATATTGGTAAAATTGATTGCATGAATTTCTATATTATTTTCCCTTATCACATTGACATGTGCAATTTTATATAATTATTTTCTATATAATTTCATTCATCTTATCAAAATTTCATATTATTTTTATTGGTCACATTGATTGTATGGATTTTCATCACAAACACACAATTATTTTGTAGGTCAATATTTTATTTTTTGTATAATTTTTAAATAGTAGATCACCACTACAAAATTATTATTGAAAACTAGTTTTAAAAAATATATATTTTGTAATTTATTTAAGGGTTAGAATATTTTAAAAATATATCTACTCAAAAAAGAGTTCACGTTTATATGTATTGGGTGTATAAGAATGGGTATCTAGTAAAAATAGGGATATCTAGTCAAAATGGTTTTTTATTATTTAAAAGATATATTGGGTGGGTTGTGCAACAAAAGGATTTTTGGAAGTCTTTATAAATATCTAGTGAAATTTGAGGTATTCTTTAATATCCCATGAATACATGTGTTATGGCATAGTTTCACTAAGTATAGACCTCATGATGAAAGTGTGAAAGGACAAAGAAAGTTGGGTTTCAGAGCGTAATGCATTATTTTATGTCTAGGAAATAAACCACCACATGACCTCTTGAGGGGATCTATTATCTCTTGGTGGGAATATGAGTGCCATTAGTTCTTTGAATACTAGATAAGGGCCATAGGGCCTTGGCTAATGGAGGAAAGCCAGGCCAAAGTCCCTAAAGGTAGCTTTAATGGATCAAGGACAATGAACAATTCCTCGAGCTAGATATGACCTCATGATGGTGATATTTGGCCTCATAGTGGGGATATAAGTTTATCCAGATGGATATTGGTGGCCACCCACCTATTCCAATTGGCTCCTTGTGTCTGTTTTTTTTCAACACACCCTTCTATATTGCTTTATAATTGTGAGTTCTACACTTTTGGGGTTGTCTGAAGCCCCACACATTCTCCAGGTGGATACAGGTGGCCTCTCGCCTAATCCAACTGGCATATTTTGTATGTTTTCATGTCAGCACATCTTGTTGTAATTTCAGGAATGTTTTGGGGCCCTAAACATTTTTTTTTTGGATCGCCACAGTAAGACTGTAGACGGAGTCAGAGTCTAACAGTGGAATGTGTATCTCTATGAAAGACCCTTCCAACGGCCAATCATGCACCTAAAATGGAGGTCGTATGCAAATTTTATGACCCTAGAAAGTTGAGGTACCAAATTACACCAACTTACCCATAAGGCCCACATGAATTTTGGCATTTCACCTTCTAGGGTTAGGTTTTTGGATATCTAGGGTTTTGGAATTCATGAGTAATATGAAAAGGGCCTCTGGGGCCTCATTGCAATTCATTCTTCTTAGACAGATGTGCGTAGTAGCCACATCTCTTTTTAGAGATAGCTACCACCATTCGAGCAAGTTTCAGTTATGCAGTTTTACAGTTTCAACCTATTTCATTATTAAATAGAAGATATTGTTCACTAGATATTTGTGTTATTCTTCCTATCTATGTGTTTATTGAATTCAGGTTGTTAATCAGTTTGTTCCACTCCTAAATCTGGATCAATGGTATCTGAGCGGTTTTCTCTTCATTTATTTTTCTTTTCCGGTCCACAATTTTTCCGATAAGGAAAAGATCACTTTTTCACTCCTCGAGGTCGTTCCCCATGTGAAAGATTTGTAGGATACTTACTCTGAGCAAAGGGTCATGGAGGAATCTGCAATTTTTGTGGTGGCCCCTACATGGGATTCCTTTTGGGATGCCATTAAAGAACATTATTACCTTGTTGGAAGCTACGAGGACTAGTACACCAGATGCACCACCCTACGTCAAGAAAGGGACTAGACAGTACCAGACTTCACCAATATTTTCCATACCCTACACACCAAATTGGGTATTAAATATTTTGATTGTCATATGGTGCTCAAATACCATAGTTGTTTTCATAGATACATTCAAACAAAAATGGATTTCCTGGACATCAACTCGTTGGGCACGACTTATATATACGTTGTCAAGATTGAGCAGAAATTTAACCAAAAATGACGAGAGTTTGGATCTACAAACCCATCAAAGTTAAAGCAGGGAAAAGGAAACCGCAACCCACTTAGAAAGGGACCAATTCGAGATGGTCGCCCTCAGGACAATCCATCCAATCTGCAACACAAGAAGGGCAATGACAAGATGAAGAAGGACATGGGAAAATGGTGTGAGTACCATAAAAGTCCTTGGCACAACACCGATGAATGTCGCTCCAAGAAGTCTCTCATGGCTGAGCTAAAGGCTTCCAAGTCAGAGGTTGATTCTGATTTTTAGCCAAAAACTGAAGGAGGGAAGCAGATTATCGATGTTGAACCTAGCGCCATGGTCGCTACCACCAAAGTCTGGCCAAGAGAACCAGAATAACCAGAGGAAGGGGAATGCCTCTTTCACTCACAAATGTGGGTAAAGGGGGATTTGATTCATTTCATTGTCGACAATGATAGTCAGAAGAACCTGATTTCAATAGAGGTCGTCAAGCGGCTGGGCCTGCCAGTGACACCACACCCACAACCCTACACCATCGCCTGGCTTTGTCAAGGAAGAGATCTCCATGTCAACCAACAATGTCTCTTACACTATGACATCAAGCCTTTCAAAGATGAGGTACTGTGTGATATTGCTCCCCTTGAAGTTTGTGATGTTCTTTTAGGACAACCATATTTTTGGAAGCGTCATGTTGTGTATGAGTCTAGACCCTACAGTGTTATTATTACTTTGGGTATAAAATTGTATAAGATCCCAAAGGTGGCACCGCTTACTTCTATTTATTTAATCTCTGCTAAGCAATGCATTAAGGTCATTTCATAGACCAAGAAGTTCATCTTCTTTGTAATGAGTTCAAGAGACTAGATATTTTACACTTGATTTGCAATGAGTTCAAGGGTTTTTAGCTTGGAAGCAGGAAGGGGGGGAGTTGAGTTTCAATTGAGAAGGTCACGTATTCTCACTTGAGTTTCAAAGAGAGATTTGATGGGGCTGGGAACTTTAGTTCATGGAAGGAGAGGATTGCATTATTGTTGGAAGAACGTGAGTTCTAGGATATTGTGCACCATACTGGAACTACACCTATTGTATTTCCTATAGATCCCACTCAGTTGGATGCATATAAGAAGAGGAATGTTAAGGCCAAGATATTAATCTTGGATATAGTCGATTTCACCTCATTATTCACATTTTAGGAAAGAAGAATGCCTATGAAATGTGGGAATCTTTGACCAAGATATACCAAAGTTCAAATGAGAATCGAAAGATGGTATTGAGAGAGGAGATAAGAAACACGAAGATGACTGAGACTAAAAACGTGTCCTCATATCTCACAGTAATCACTCAAGTTCATAATGATCTTGGCACAGTTGGAGAGGTTATATCATATGGAGAAATGGTTAGGACAACTCTGAGTGGTTTTTTAGAGAAGTGGAACTCCTTTGTTAAATTTGTTGTCTCCAGGGAGCATAGTCCCAACTCAGAGAGATTGTGGGATGAATTCATACAGGAAGAGACCCATGAGGAGGCTCTTTGTAGTCGACAGTCAAAGGGTGAGGAGAATGAAGAGAATGTTGCCCTATTTGTGAAGAAGAAGGAAAATAAGGCTAAGGAAGGGGAGAAGTATTATCATGGAGGTAAGAACGACATGAGTAAGGTGATATGTTATGCATCTCATGAGTTGGGACATTATGCAGGACAATGTGAAAAAAAGAAGAAGAATAAGAAGGATCCATAGGTATTAGCATCATATGATGTGAAGGAGTTCACAAAAAAGTTTGAAAAGGAGTTTTCATTGATTACTTGTCCTACATGCATTGGGTGCCTAGGGTGTAGAGACACTCTTGCATGGTTCCTGGATAGTGGGGCCTTTCAAAACATGATGGGGATGAGGTCTATATTCCTCAATTTTATAGAGATTGACTTAGGTAGTTATGTGGGGTGTGGGGATAGAAAAACACACATTCTAGCTATGGAGGTAGTTGGAAGTGTTAAATTCCAACTAGAGTCAGGAGGGTATCTCAAGTTGGTCAAGGTTTTATATGTTCCTGAACTACGAGTGAACTTTCTATCTATGTCATATTTTGAGATGTATGTGCGATTGTTTTCTCTCAAGGAATGACATACCTATATCCAGAGGGAGTCTCTTCTGACACTTGGGTGTTCCTTGGTATTTGGTCAAAGAGATTGTACAAAGTGCTTTTTCAACCTGTAGTTAAATACAGACGGTAGTTGGAGCCTGAGTAAGAAAATAACGATGCTTCAGAGAGAGGAAACTAGATGGATAGGTATTCACATCAGAGATCAGAATAGATATTTGGAGATGCTTCGAGTTCAAAGGGAGTAGAGTCTTTTAGTGTAATTGGAGCAGCTACAACAACAAAGGACATGATGAAATTGGAGACATATTTTGTGGGAGGTACCAGAAGTACCTCCCATACTAAGAGGGAGTGTTATATTTTGTTAGATCGTTCGTACTTCTGTATCTATTGTTCCTAGGAAGGATTTCGGGAAAATAAGTCTCTCTAGTGACTTTATTAAGTCATTTCATAAAGTGACTTTACAAAGTTATTTTATAAAGTCAAGTTGAGCCTTTTAATATTCAATGGGTAAAAGCGACTTTATGAAAGGTGGGTCACTTAAGTGATTTATGTGAACTCAACATATTATTAAGTCGTGACCATTGATCTCAAGGGAAGGTGAAGAGTCACTCAAGGAGGACCAAGGGTCAGAGGAGTTACTCATTGATGAGTAATAAAAGGAACACTAGAGGAGAGATGGGGTGCACCTTTTGAGGACGATGAGAGAGGAAGTTGAAGAGACACAAATTCCTAAAGAGTCAAACTAGAGGAAAGAATAACAACAAAAGGGAGAGGTACAAATACCGAGGGGAGATCCCAAGGATGGAAGGAGGCATGAATCCCAAGTAATTTCAACATTATAGGAGTGTTGTACAACTAGACTTGGGCACTAAAATCAAGGCAATCTTTATTCTTAAGATAGGCATGATTTTCAAACCTCTAGTAGATAGAAATTCATACAACAAGGGGCAATTGTTAAGCACATAAATAGAGAAATTTTCTACTATCAAAAGAAGGTTGTATAGTACAGTCGTATAGAAATATGGGCACTTATTTCAAGCCTGAAATTTGGTTCATTTTCTAAGGGTATTTGGCAAATATTTCGAGGAGGTATGTTGGTACTATTTACTAGTTATTGCTATACATTTGATGTTGATAATAATTTTTTTGTAAAATCATAAATTTCCTCCTAGTTCAATAAGAAAAATCTCTCCTAGACTAGTTCTCCCTTTGTGGATTTTTCCAGGGAAATTTCCCATAAATTTCTTGTGTTCAATGTGTGAAAGTGGTTGCTATTCATTTAAATTTGCATTGCTATATTTTTAGATTACTTAGTCTCTTTTATTTCTTCTCATAGTTACAATAAATGCATGTGGTACCCTTTCCTTATTGGTGAATAACTAGAGGAGGTTGATATATAGCGTTGGCTAAGTGTTTGAAATCATATTTTCAACAACTATGAGATACGTTGTTGTCCTCATTAACATATAGATTTTTCTTTGTCTGGAAAACTTTCCATTTTTTTTCAGTCTTTCCCTTTCTATACCTTTGGAGCTAGTATCTTCTTCTTTATTTCCCTTTCTATACCTTTTGAAGCTGGTATCTTCATCCTTTCTATACTAGGATACATAGATAAATTGCGCTATGCAAACCATGTTGTCAAAGGCACAGATAAATTACCTGAGTTTGTGCAGTAGGTATATATGGAGAGAAAAGGGGTCAACGTGACATGAATACCAATCCTAGAACCCAAACAATGGATCACAATTTTATATAACACAGGCATAATGAACCTGCTAGTGATCTTGCATTTTGGAAGGGGAAAGGATGTAAATAACTACATCAAGAAGTTACTGTCAATAATGCACAGAGGAATTGTGTGGTTGGATACACAGTTTCAATCAACGTCGACTTAATAGAAAAGATAATAGTTCTTCCCACCGATGGTGAGAAACCTATGCAGTACCTAGATGACAAGACCAAGGAGAAAGCCTTGGTAGAAGAAATGAAGAACACCTATGGAACATAGAGAAGATCCATAGGGATCATTATCATTTAAATTAGTGAACCAACGATGATGTTAGAAACCAAACTTATGGCATGTAAATTACGCAGGAAGTGTCGCAAAGACGAGGTGTCAGCAAGGGTAATAGCAACAATCGTGCAATGTGCGAAGGGAACTGTATTGAGATGGAGCTCATAATTGCTAAACTCATTTCTAGATGATTACAAATATGCACACGACTTAGGAACATAGTTTAATTACTCATGGATGATCATTCTTATTGAATTATTGGGGTTGAAACACCCCAAATATAGCATGTTATGTCAGAGAACTAGAAAGTGTCGCGCAACACACATTGAATCACCATGGAACATGTTGGCACAGGGGCAGACCCAAGGTTCAACTCTAACAATGTACCAACAAACCCTAACTGTTGGCCCTTTTGGCAACACCTGCGAAGCAAATGCAGTCTCACCTGAAGTAGCAATAGGGTGTTGCAGGACACAGGTGTCTACAACCAGAGGAAATGGAAAGTGGACCCAAGACAACAACACACAATAATATAGATATTCCTTACCCTTCCTAAGCCTACTTCATGGGTTATATCTCTGATCTAACACAATAGTGCAATAAAACTATATCAGACAGCTAATAACACAACATCAATCACAAAGAACAACAAGGTATACGTGGTTCACCCTCTCCCTAGGGCTACGTCCACAGAACTATGTTTATTGATATATTAGATGAAAACATACAGTTCTATCTGTGCACTTAGTTGCATATATCTCTCGCTTTTCCTCTCTTCCCTCCCTTCCCACCCAGCTATAGGGTTGATCTTCATACCCAGCTGAAGATCTTACAATACAGACTAAATATCATTCTCAGCAACAGTAATAGCCTTGACTAACAATCAATTATCAAGAAACCCCCTCGACTCTCCTAGACCTTTATTTATACATAACATGACGATAGTCTAGGTATTAAAACCCTAGATCCAAAACCCTATGTGATAAAAACCCTAGGTCCACTTGACCCGTTCTTTAAGGGCTTTTCCAGCCTATCCTTCCTCCTTTTCCGCAAGGTGCTCCAAAGAACTAGTTAAAGTCTTTTTCCACTTATTGAGTTGTCCATGATCCATTTTCCTTACTACTTTATCTTCCTCGATCTTCTCTTCCAACGACTAGTTTTTCCTTTCTTTTCTGCTTCTTTTCCCACTTCGACCCTTCCTTGGTTTATGTGTCTTCCACATAGTTCGTGATTCACCTTTATTCCTTAATATTCACTTCCTTACATAACCAAGGGCCAACAGGCCCCCAACACTCACATGTGACTCATCTCAAGTCACTACAAGATTGAACCTTTTGTTTTACTTCGACTGCAGACTGCGTGAAGCATCTTGTGCTTTCTGGTCGGTCCGTCCCTTTCTTAAACAGACTATATTTTATGTGTCTGATACCCAGTTTCAACTGCACTTGGTACCTATACCCTTCTTCCTTTATTTTATTGAGAGGTTCGAGGCAACTGGTTGTCATAATACAATTTCAATCGACTCCCATTTACTAAACCTTCTTTCCATTCTATATTAAGGGTATTCGACTGCACAACTCTTCCTTCTGTAACATAGGAAACCTCAAATGTCCCAAGCCAATGTGTCCTGAACTTCTCTGGATGCTTCATGAACTTATTGTCATATAACAATACCAAATCTTCCTGCTTAAATGCTTTCCTCCTGATATGTCTGTCATGGTAAGCATTTTCTCTTTATTTTTGTACCTGCTGATGAAATCCTGCAATAAACCTGTCTTCTTCTAGTTCCAACAACTGCACAACCCTTTCTTGAACAACACAGGTGCCATCCATACATGTAAATGTTGCAATTCTTAAACTAGAAACCAAGTATTCCATAGGTACCACTATTTCCAAGACATATACTAACTCAAATTGGGTTTGCGTTGTTAACTTCTTGCAAGTAGTTATGTAGGCCCATAATAATATTGGAATTCTTAAATCCTAGTCATATATGTTAACACTACAAATCTTAGTCAATGTTGTCTTCAAGATCTTATTGAAAGCTTCAACTATACCATTCGCATGTGGGTGGTATGGAGTGCTCTTCTGATGATGAACTTCAAATTCTTGAGTCAAGGCTTCAATAGTTTTGTTGATGAAGTGTGTGCCTTGATCACTCATGAGGATCTTCGGGCATTCAAACCTAATTATAATATCCCCAAAGATGAACTGTGTAGTTGTAGATGCACTACAGTCCTTAAATGCTCTTGCTTCTGCCCATCTGGTTAAATACTATGTCGCAGTGATAATGTATCAAGCTCCTGTGCGCCTTCCTGTTGGGTTAATAGGTCCCACAAAGTCAATAGCCCATTTTTTGAATACCTATAATGTTAATTGCGGTGCTAAATGCATCTCATCCCTTCTAGAAGTATTTCCTGCTCTTTGACATACATCGCAAGCTCTGTAGTATTCCTTAGCATCCTTATGTAAAATATGCCACCAGAGGCCAGCTCTAAGAACCTTCTGCGTTGTTGCTTTCCAAACATAGTGTCCTCCTATGATGCCTTCATGGGCTTCTGCAAGAATCTGTGGTCTTTGTGCCTCCATAACACATCTCCTCAAAATCTCGCCTGGTCCCATCTTATACAACTGTCCATCTATGAGTTAAAAACCTGCAGCACAAACTACCAATTGTTTCTTATGCATAATTGTATATTTGCGAGGTGGCATTCCCGTGGACAGGAAATGAACTATCTCGACGAAGTGGTAATCGAATTTCCTGATGGCCAACAACTGGGCATCACGTAGTGTGTCCTCCAAACTGATAAGTTCCTCTCCATGTTCCAACTTAGATAAGTGATCAAGTCCTTTATTCATTCTTCCTGGCTTGATCACAATTTCAAAATCATACTCCTAGAATAATAGTAGCCATCTTCATATTCTCCCCCCCAACAATGGATTTTTGACTAAGTATTTTAATGCAGAATGATGACTGAACATCTTAAAATTTCCTCCCAACAAGTAGTGTCTAAAATTCTACAATGCATATACCATAGCCAAGCCTTCTCTTTCATTCATAGTGTAGTTCGTCTCAGCTGTAGAAAGCTTCGTGCTAGCAAAGGCTATGGGTTGGTCAATGTCTCTTGCACCCGGATGTGCTAAAAATACTTCTAATGCAATGGGCGAGGCATCAACATGAACATTGAACTCCTTACTCCAATCTAAAAAAACTAAGATTGGCGCAGTGACCATTTTCTATTTTAGTGTGTCAAAGCTCTGTTGGCATTCTTCTGTCCATTGGAACTTACTGTCTTTCTTTAATATTTTCTCCATAGGTGTTGTTATATGTGAATAACCCTTGATGAACTTCATGTAGTATCCAGTGTGCCCTAATGAAGTGTGCAACTGTCTAACCGAAGTGGGAGGAGGTAGATCAACAATGATGGCAATCTTGGAAGGATCCAACAACAACCCCTGCATACACACAATATTCCCGAGCAACACTCCAAAGGGTGAAAATAAAATGCATTTTTTTAAATTCGGGGCAAGTTGACATTGCCTGCACTTATCTAACATTAATCTTAAACATTCAATGTGGTCTTTCAATAAGCTAAAGATAGTCCAATCATCAAAATAAGCTTCTAGGAACTTGTGTAAGAAGTCCTTAAATGCTTCAACCACCACCCTGGAAAAGATGGTTGGTACATTATTCAACCCAAAGGGCATCAAAATGTACTACAACGAACCCCATTCTGTTGCAAATGTGGTCGTATGTTGATATTCCTTAGCAATTCTGATCTGGTGATAACCTGAGAATCCATATGTGAATGAGTAGACCTCCTATCCTCCTACATTATCTAGAACTTCATCAGTAAAGGGTGTAGGAAAGGGGTCATGTAGGTATACATCATTTAGTTTCCTTAAATCTACACAAATTCTGATTTCTCCTAACTTCTTGTCCTGGACCACCATAGGGATAATCCATTTAGATTCTTCAATAGGTTCTATGATTCCTTCTTCCAACATTCTATCCAATTCAATCCTAACTTTCTGCTTGTATTTGGGATTCAGTTTGTAAGGTCTCTGTTTGATAGCTCTTGCATATGGTATCAGGGGGATCTTCATTTCTCCCATGGGTCCTTTAATGTCCTTCATATCAGTGAACTTGGTTGGAAACAAGTCTTGATATTCATGTAACAGCTCTGTGATTTTTCTAATAGTAGCATCATCCCAATAGTCTCCAACATTTGCTAATTTAGGTGATTTCTCTCTTCCAATATTAACCTTCTTAATTTTAATGGGTTGTCCAACGAAAGGTACTTCAATCCCTAGTCCTTCTATGTCTCTGTGACCTTTATTTTTTGCAATGTTTACATCTCTAGGGTCATCATCCTCATCAACATTAATATTGTAGCAATCCTGTAACTGCTGAAGAGGCGTATTCCATTCATCTCCTTCTTGGGTAAAAGGGAGGTTAGGTGACTCCTCAAAGACCTTTTGTCTCATAGTTTGTAAATCTTACTCTACTGTAGGGTATTGACTCTGAAATAAAAACGTAGCTATAAAGTTTTGAGTCATTCCATACCAATTTGTAGTGATGAAGCACAATTCTTCTTGAAGATACTAGTTGATAGGCCTACTATCCAAGGTGTTAATGAACTTATGCACCCACTGTTCTTTAGGAATGTTTCCCCATGCCTCCTCACAACTTATCATGTGGTCCTTAGGACAACTTGGGTGTAACTAACTTCCCATCCTTCAGCTTGGTATGAAAACACATTGTCAATAAGGTGCGACATTATACCCATTCTGTGATGTTCTTCTTGTGTGCTCCCCACCATCTAGTTGTTGTGGCTTTCAAGGCTTCATTCAGTCCCAACATCAACTAGAAATGTCTCTAGGTGATTCAAACCATCAAATGTTGGAAGATTTCTTACTTATGTGTCGATCTAGCGAACTTCTCTGGTCAGTATGGAACATCTCCATGTGGAGACTTCATACATCCTTTTCTACCAATTTTATAATGCCTCTTCTGAATCTTATGAACATGCACTTTCACTTCACCAGCTAATATTTCCACCTACTGTAGGATTAATGTAATCATGTTGTCTTGTTGTCAGCTTGCAGATGTTCTCTATATCATATGCACGCTCTTCTTACCTGATAGGTTCTGTGTATCTGCGACCTTCATCAGAGTCCATAGGTACGATGAGTTTAAGGCCATTACCCTCAAATATCATTCTTCTCTTCTTTAGGTCAACAACAGTCGAATTGTTGAAATCCCAATCAACTCCTAACAATGCAAGATAGGGACATCTATCATCAACAATTTCAATCACTTCAAAATATGAAAATGTCCTTATCCCATCAATGTCTATAGGAACATGCTCTAGCCTTCCAAAGGGGATCACCACCTGTTGATTAGCCATATTGAGCCTGATAGGAGAGTAAATCGGTCTAGTTTTTCCCATCAATGCCCAAGTTTTCTTCATCATAACATTTACTTATGATCCCTAATCGAGGACCACATAGTCCACATCGTAATCTCTAATCTGAGCACTAAAGTGTAATTCCTTGTTTCTTCTCCTTTTCCTTGATACTTGATTCACAACTCTACTCAGCATGGGGTCTATTCTCCCAATTTCATACTGTCTCACCAGGTGTTTTAATTCTTGTACAACCTTTTCATCTTTAATCAAATTGATACAAGTATATAAGAAGTTCATGAGATTTCTTACCTCTTTTCCTTGTCTAGCAGACTAATCAAATGCTAGTGGCATTTCACATTCCCATACTTCTGGTTGTCCCTTAAATGAAGAAGCTTGTCCTTCTACAAATTCTTTCCTTGCCTCTTTAAAAGTATGCCTCTCTCTCGGATCGAACCACTATTCCTTCTCTGCAGCTCTTCTGATCCCTGATCCATCTGCAATATTTCCTGTAGTCGCTCTGTCTTCTCCTGTAACAATGCCTTCTCTAGTAATAACAACGACTCTAGGTTCTTCACCACAAGGTTCTGCTGATATTAGTTTAACTTGTTGGTTTCCTCTTCGTCTCTCCAAGAGTTTGGCTAGAAATACTGGACAATATTCAATGAAATGATCAAGCGTGTTATAATAGTTAGAAGTGGTACAAGGGTTCTGAAAATCCCTTTCCAAATGTCATGGTTGTGCGTAGTTATAACAAATGATCTGTCCTCTGCCTCAACCCACACCTCCTCCTCTTCCTCTTCCTCTAAATCCACCGCGAGGGTTGAAGTTTCCTCTACCTGGAGAGATGAACTATGCATTATTTCCTTCTTGTTGTACTTCTTCTTGAATTCTATATGTATCCCTTGATCTTTCATGCATGAGATCATAAGCCATACAATCCTTCCCATCATGTCCCACAGACTTGCAAAATGTGCAGTAAATATTGGTAGGTGTCTAGACATATTTTTGCATATAATAGCATTCACCAGGGCAATGTCTAGTTATACATACTTTGCACCAAGGTATAGTAGCCTGCTTCAAAGGGACAAGTTCTCCAGAGGCCAGGTATTCATGAACTATAGGACAGTGCTCTTTGTCATGACCCTCTAATTTACATTTGATGCACCAAATATCTTCTCTTTTCTCTTTTCATTTATCTTTCTTCATATCCTCGACCTGTAAAGATAAACTGGTTAAATGATTCAATATTTGATTCATACCGGGGTTGGATTCTCCTATAGGGGCTGCTTCTAGTTTCATGGAGATCTCCAATGCTTCAACCTGCAAATTGACTTTCTGTTGCATCAGAGGAACTCTAATGTGTGGCAAGAGAGCAACGATGAACCATTCTTTTTTCTGTTCATCTAGAATCTAAAAACTCAACCGATCTTTCAGAGTCTTAAACCTCCGATCAAACTCCCAAATAGGTTGAGTTACCTTCTTCTTGATTTCTTTATCTTCTGTAATGCACTGCGACTTCGACTTAGGTTTCTTGAATTATGCACTCAACGCAGTCTTAATGTCATTCAACGGTTTAGGTTGTCCAGGTCCTCAAGCAAACTTCATATACCAATTCAGGGTGTGATCCCTCAAGTTAGTACTAAACTAAGTTCTCTTAACAACTTCGTTAGTGACTTTCTTGATGCTTCATACAGCTTCGCATAAGAATCGATGTTGGTCAGGATATTCATATCCATCTCCTCTGAAGATGGGTAACCTCATTTCATCTGCCATAGATCTTCCTTGGTTTCTTGACTGAGTATGTACTAAACTGCTGGAAATAGTACTTTGACTGCTTTGACTACTTTGGATACTTTGGTTACTTAATGCTACTAAAACAATAGGAGGAGTAATAATACTTACTTCAATAGTAGGCACAGTTCCTAAAGTTCCTAGCTCTCCTTGGCGAAGTTCTTCGGTCTGTACTTCCTCTGTTCTTGTGGATTCTGGATGCTCTTCTTCTGTTAGATATGCTTCTTCTCCACTGTAGAATCCCTCGTCTCCATAGTTTTTCTTAAATAGGCTTGCAAGAGGAACCTCTCTGAATGGTCTCCCACTGTGCATGTGTCTAGCCTCTGTGTCACTATTGTTGTATGAAATTTTGAACATTAGCTTTACTCTATCTTCAGGATATTCTTCTCATGCAATAACATCTTAATCCTCAGCTTCAAGAAGTGTAGAAACTTTCCCCCAGGTCCCTTAAAGAATTACCTCTCTTCTTGGCTATACGATTCGACTCTGTCAATAACAAACTCAGTAACGTACCCTCCAATAGTGCTATCAAACCAGAGATCCACCACTCTAGACACAGCATTATCAACTCTCTTGACCTTCTTGATCAATGTCATTGTCCAAACGACATGTGGTCTAGATCTAATCTCAAATTGGGTATCTTCTAGTCTGGCTAACCACTCATATAACTCTTTATGAATTCCTCCAAATAAAATATCGTGTATGTCGGTAAATATGTACCTTCCCGACCAGTCTTTTGTACTAATGCTAGGGTTCTTTTTCTAGGCTTGAGCGAAGTCCTTTTCTTGTTCCTCTATCAAATTCTGAATTTCTGTCTTTGATGGGAACTACCTTGAAATTCCCTCAAGCAGATCGTGGTCCTGGAAATAGAACCATTTTTTGGCATAGGGGCAGACTCAGGGTTTAACTCTAACAGAGCACCAACAAACCCTAACTATAGGCCCTTTCGGCAAAACCTACAAAGCAGATGCAGACTCACCCGAAGTAGCAATAGGGGGTTGCACGACACAAGTGTCTACAATCAGAGGAAATTCAAAGTGGACCCAGGACAACAACACACAACAAACTAGATATTCCTTACCCTTCCTAAGCCTACTTCGCAGGTTATATCTCTGCTCTAACACAATAATGGAATAAAAATACATCAAATGGATAATAACATAGCATCAATCACAAAGAACATCAAGGTATACATGGTTCACCCTCTCCCTAGGGCTACGTCCACAGAACTGTGTTTCTTGATATATTAGATGAAAACATACAGTTCTATTTGTGCACTTAGCTACAAATATCTCTCTCTCTCTCTTCCTCTCTTCCCTCCCTATGCACCCAACTGTAGGGTTAATATTCACACCCAACTAAAGATCTTACAATACAGACTCAATATCATTCTCAACAATAGTAATAGCAGTGACTAACAATCAATTATGAAGAAACCCCCTCGAATCTCCTAGACCTTTATTTATACATAACATGACCACAGTCTAGGTATCAAAACCCTATATCCAAAACCCTAGGTCCACTTGACTTGTTCTTTAAGGCATTGTATACCCTGTCCTTCAACCTTTTCCACGAGGTGCTCCAAATCACTCGTTGATGTCTTCTTCTGCTTGTTGATTTTTCCACGATCCATTTTCCTTATTGCTTTATCTTCCTCAATCTTCTCTTCCAATGACTAGATTTTCCTTTCTTTTCTCCTTCTTTTCTACTTCTTTTCCCACTTCGACCCTTCCTTGGTTTATGTTCCTTCCACGTAGTTCGTGCTTAACCTTTATTCCTTAATCTTCGCTTCCTTACGTAACCAAGGGCCAACAGAGCACAACATTAGTAAGGGAAATAAATACAAACTCCAACATATTCACGAAATATGTGGAAGAAAAACAGGAAAAAGTGGAAAAAACTTGGAGAATCCCACCATAGGTGGTGGAGGAGTGAAAGAAGATATCCAACTTTAAATCATCAAGGCACAATATGTGGATCCAAGACAAAATGGATCCAGAGAAGGAGTGACTACAGATGATATATTGTGTCACAACAAAGCAATTGCAATGGACAATGAAAGAATAGAAGGAAGAATGGAAGGTTCTAGTAGAGCCAACAAAATACAAGAAGCTAGAAAAACACAAGCAGCCAGCAAAATTCAAGCAACCAATAGAAGCGATCCCTTCACCAAAGAAGAGTACCCTAGTAGCAAATAAAAGAGAAGTATCAGGGCGCACACAACAAACATGGGGGAGTGAAACAATAAATAATAAGGCTATCCCCAAGCCTATCACACAATAGAAGGACCGCTCATATGTCGTTAATGGCGTGACAAAGAGGAAATATAACATCCCTGTGTAGGAGGGACAAGCAAGAGGGGACATACCAAATACCCCAATCACAATAGAGAAAACAAGGCCACTCAAGAGAACTATTTTACAGTCAGGTGGAGCACGCAAGAAAATGAAAGTGCATAAGGAGGCTCCCCAATATATAATAACAAAATATGATGTAGAATTAGTCGCGGAAAAAATACAGGACTGCACCGAAGAAGCACATGAGGAGGCAAAAAAATAAAGAGAGGATAATGCAAGAGCTGACCGAGGTAAAGCATGTATTAGAGTAAATATGATTTACCAAGGAACAACACCAAGGGGAAACACAGTAGAAACAAATAATATAAGTACATCCCATGTCCATGCAGAGTGAGGAGGAGACAATACAGATAACAACATCATCAAGTGGAATTTTTATCCTTACTAAATACATGTTTCAAATGGACAAAGACATGGCACAAAAACAAGTCAAGGACATAGAGTGGATGGAATTGGTATTGTCTAAGATACCAACAAAATTTCTCTATCAGTTATAGGTTAGTGTTGCACTGTAAGTAGAATCCAGGGCCAGGATGGACACAACAAACCTGGAGACAACCAAGGAACCCTAGGAGGTGCTAGAGATAGTTCTTACAGAAGTACATATAAAAAGAAAAGAGGAAAAACATGAAAATAAGGAAAATGAGAAAATAAACAGTTAGACTTGTACATGTTGTAAATAATAGGAGTTAAAAGAAGAAAAAGAAGGGAAAAAAAGAAGGAAAATGAGAAAAATCCAAAAAGAAGTAGGTAGAGGGATAAGTGATAGACATAAAACATGCAAAAAAGATAAGAAGTAGAATAAAAGAACTGCATGACAGAAAAATCTAGTGTGCGACAAACAAAAAGTTGGGGCAACAAGAAATGAAGATACTACGTGCAAGAAAACTGTAATAGAAGGAAATACTAGTGCGCTAGAGATATATGACAATAGAAAGATATTGATCCACAGAACACAACAAAGGAGAAAAATGCGACACAACAACCTAGTGTGGAAATCGTCCAACCAACAGAGGAAGAAGATGAGGAGTGAACTGAATCTGACGAGTTGAGGGACCAATCCAGCATAGAGCAAGCACAATAGGATAAAATACTAGTAGAAGAGATCACGGCGCCGTAGGGGTTTGGTGGTGAGGAGGAACAATAAAAAAAAATGTACCAAGAGGCAGGGCCCTCAAGCATTTCAAATAGTTTCTTGTTTCAAATGATCAAGGAGGAAATCAGATCTGATCTCCAAGTAGAATTGATGAGCTAGCTTGTCAACTATTGTCCATGAGATTTTTTAGGAACATAAATCTGGAAAATTCCTGAAAAATAGGGTCTAGAAATATTTTTGTATATCCCAAAATGTGATAGTTGTGTAAAACTTGAGAGAGGGGTTTTTGAAGGGCTTTGTTCCCAACAAAAAACTCCTTTGGTTTCCAAAATTTAATATCTAGCTGCTTTGAAACCTTTCCCAAAATTGGTCAATAAAACAAGAAATCATTTATTGTCAAATCTCTAAAAAATAGGCATCAAATATATATTCAAATATCTTAAACTCTAATTGTTGTGTAAAAATCGATAGACATTTTTTTGAAGGGGCCCATTCCAAACAAAAACCTATTTTTGTTTCCAAAACTTCATCTCCATAGTTTCAGAAACTGCTCTTGAAGATAAAGACTTAAACAGGAAAAACAAAGTATTTCCTGTATTTGATTTTTGTTTTTCTTCTTTTTGTTCCTCAAATTCCTTCTTTGTCCTGTGTAAAGAAGATGCCACACAATGCTTTTTGATATCCTTCTTGGAATCCTCTTAATTTTCTTCTATGATTATGAGGTTCTCCTTCTTGATGGAAGGATGAAACATGGCTTTTGAATTCTGTCTAAATTTATTGGCAGCTCTGGTAGAATTTCTTCTAGGACATTTAGGTACAAGTGTTTTCTTCTTACTCTATTTCTTACCTTTTGCAGTCTTCTTTCATGTAGGTTGTTTCTTCTCTTTAGTTGGACTTTGAGCTGGAATTGTGATGTAATCTTCAGGTTCATCAAATTCCCTTTTTATATCTAGATCAAAATGGATATCAGTCTCTTCATCCATTTTAGGTTTCTTACCTCAACTAGTAGTGCCTTTCTCATTAATTCTACCCATAGGAAAATCACCAACAACTTGTTGAGTTTGTAATTTTCTCTTGCCAGGACGAGTTACACTAGCTAAAGAGGAATTTTCTTTCATCAAAACCTTAGTGGCTTGAGAGGTCTGTTTCTCTTTTACATGTTTCTTCTCCTTGACAGTTTTAGAATTAGTTTCATGTAGATTAGGTTTTAAAGATTGATTAACCGGTCCCAAGATCTCTGAACCTCATTTAAGTTAAAGACTAATAACATTCTGATCAACCCTTGATGAAAAAGACTATTTTTTGCTATGGCAGGATTTGACTGGATCCTCTTAGACATATTGGATAAACGTTTTAATAAGAAATAGGGTAGGTTAAGATGGTAATCACCATTTACATGGATCAAGAGTATAATATGATAGAGATGGACCAAAACAAATCTGCCTTCACATGTAATGTACATGCGGATAATCAACAAGGCAGTGTGCCATTCTTTCATCACCCAGTTGTGTGGGATACCTTGGCTCCAATTAGGGTTTTGCTTTTCTGGAATTAAAAACTGATTTACAAACTCCATGACTACATTTTCCTTCTTCCACCATCTTTCCCCATATACTGGTAACCTGCAAGCTTTAGCAATGGAATTCTCTGTCACATGCATTAGAAGTCTTCCAACCATATCATATGGGTGTCATTAGCATTTTTTTAGCATTGCGTATGGATATTCTAATCTTGATTATATTTAAGGTAGGAAACCAATGAATTTTGCCTCACTCCATTCAACTTGCTTGGATGGCATTATATTTCCCTATGCAGACTTTAAGTTCCCTTTTTGTGCCTTTTAGAGCCAAAAAAACATATTTCTCCACATATACGTGCCCTATCAGTTATACAACAAGGATGTACGCAGGTTTCTCTACTACAGCCTGTGTACATTGGGTTTGGTGCTCAAGATTAAAAATTATGTTGGGTTTCCATGCCATGTCACGAAATCAATGATCCTTGACCTTCCATATATTGCAAATGCTTTGAATCAACCCTTCGGTTCCATTTGAAGGCTATAAATTGATCCATAACCAAGTCTCAAGGGATTCAACAATTCAAGTTGGAGAGGAAATACACTTTGTGACGGAGAACCTCATTGACTCCTTTATATGAGCTTTCCTTTGGTGGAGGATTGAAGTGGTGGAGGCCCAGTTGGAGGGACTTAGTTTCTTGGTTCCTATATGTGTCGTTATAGAAGTTTGTCACCTATGTACTTATGCTAATTATTTGAATAGAAATACTCTTTTCTCATCCAATTGATATCTTGCAAATATTTGAATTATTATTCCATGGGCATGCTTGTCATTTATGTTAATGGATTATGATAATCTATATGCTAAAATTATATATTATCATCATATGCTTGTGTATCTTGGTTTTTGAGGACAAGCTACAGGTATAAAGCTTTGGGTAACGTGCTCAACGATGGTCTTCTTCAAGCATCTAGAGGAGGTAGGCTCTTGGCCTTGTCTTGTTATCATTTCATTTATATAGAATGCTTGGGATTAGAGTTGATTTCTGCGTGTCATTTCGTTTGTTGTGGTTTACCCCTTTCCATAGAGATATTTTCTTCATAATAGAATTAGTGACCATACTAGGGAGTGATCTCCTTTTTTGGGGTTTGGAGTGTTTTTCTCGATTTGATCTCTATTAGCCTAAGTTTCCTTGCTGCATGTTTCTTGACAACCTGTTTTTTACCTTGCATCTGAGTTTCTTGGCTTAACCCTTACCTTGGTATTGTTTTACTGGGTATACATAGTTTTTCCCTTGGCAAACATGTATATACATGAGTTGTCTTCCTTTAGGGAGCATATATATGTGATTTGTCTTCAAACAATCACTTACATCATCTCTTTAGTCTTTCTGGCTGAGTTTGGTGTTTGTTAGGTGACTTTGGTTGGTTGTTGAGTCTTCTTGGGTTCTTTTTCTAACTGTTAAGTGCTTACATAGTGATAGGAAGCCTTTTTATTGTTGATTTTTTTTTTTTTCAGTTTTCTTTCTTATCATATTTTTCATTGGTTGTCCTTGCACATTGGTTTGAGTGTTTTCTTCTTGGTGTTCTTCTTGGCTTTTCTCTTTTGCTTGCAGTAGGGTCTACCTGTGAAGTTTCGATTTAATCCTTGCATTTTCTTTTCTTCATATCCAAAATACAAAAAAAAATTCTTATTTGCATTATGGAATTTTCACTTTTGATTACATTACATTGATTTTGACATATGTGGAAAAATTTCTTTTCATTGAAATTGTAGAGATTGCATTGGAAAAGTTGCATTTAGAAGCATACCATCTCTTTGATATTTAAGACTAGTACTTAGCAATGTTTTTATATTTTCTTTTTTTTATATGCTGAGTAGTAATACCATCAGTTTCATGACCACACCTCTTGAGTAAGCAGAAGCCATTAAAATTAACGTTGATTAATTAAAATTGATTAGAAAATATTCTATTTTTCATGGTACACAAACAAGTATAGGAGACAGGGACTTGGAATAGGATTTTGTGAGTAAAATTATCCAAGGATATTAGATTAAAAATATGTGTCTGGCTAGGGATTGGTGAAACTCATTGTGTAATCAGTGACATCAGGAGGCTCCACTCACACCGGAGTTAAGCGCGAGGTAATACCTTCTTAGCATCAGACATATTTCTGGGGTTGTATTTGTATTTGGGGGTCTTCCTAGTACCTTTACCTCCGTGAGAGGCAATGCTTTCGAGATATCTAATTCTGATACCTCCAATATTTTGAAGGGAGTCTGAGGCCCTTCTTGGGTGAGACATACATACTCTAGTGAGGGAGGCCCCTTTTTATCCACTATATCATGTTTGTGTGCATTATACTTTTGCTTTATTTTAGTGTGCTCTATGATTATTAGTTGGCCCTAGGATTTTGTTTTATATATCGAGTCTTGAGTCATCATGGAGCAAGACCATCCTCCTCGTCAGTCTTGTCATTTTTTTAAGTTACCACTGCATCTTGATCCTTTACCGAAGTTGCCTTCTAAAAGGCGTAAAGTTAATAAACGTGGTACATATCTCCACCTCCCAAACTCATGATCATCCAGTTATGAGTATTGATTCATACCCAAAATTCTTGAGTCATCATGGAGAAAGACCAGCCTCATTGCCAGTCTTGTCAATTTTTGAAGTTACCATTGCATCTTGATCCTTTACTGAAGTTGCCTTCTAAAAGGCGTAAAGTTGATAAATGTGGTACATATATCTCCACCTTCTAGAATCATGATCATCCATTTATGAGTTTTGAGTCAGACTCAAACATCTCAGGGAGTCCTTTGACTCCTATATATTATGTGTTTAGTGGGATCGCTTCAACTCCTTCATCCTCAATGGTGGGGATGCCAGAGTTCCCCACCTCTAGTGCTACCCAACCTGTGAGTTCTAATCAACCAACATGAACGAACCCTTTTGGATCTGTTTTTGGTACGCCAAGTCATAATTCTCAGTTAATACCTTCAACCTCCAATCCCTTTAATTTTGGTATGCCCAACATGATGCAACTCTCATCCTTAGTTCCAATGGCTAATGTGAATCCTAGTTTTGGGTATGGAGGAATGACTCCTCCTTATGCTCCTTTCTCGTATGGTGGAGGTCATATTCCCCAAGTGAATCCTATAGTTTGAGGTTGGACTCATGTTTCATCTAGTCCTAATCCTAGTTTCAATGCTCTGGGATGAATTGCTCAACCGGGTGGACAATTCACTTCTTATATTCCATCCTTCATCTCGTCTTCCTCCATGTCGAGTCCGACAAACACGTTTATTATGGATAATCCCCCTATATCCTATGGAAGGAGTTAGTTCACACTATGGGAAACCCCCAACCCGGAATCCCTTTGGCTGGTAGCAACGTATATGGCCCTCATCATGTCACTTCCGTGGGTATGGTTCCAATACAACCTTTCATGAATTAGTTTGGAGGAGGATATTATCCTATTGGATAGGGACATGGCATATAAAGGGATAGTGTTGCACATTCGGGGAACACACATAGAGTGGAAATCTATGATTCACATTTGAATTCATTGAGTACAACGAGACACCTACCACAGAATTGGACTTGGAGGTTATGGCGGGAGAGGATTGCTATTTCAGAGAATGTGTTCTATCATTAGGTTGTGGAACTAAATTCTTTGAGGTGCGACATCGTAGCTTTCAGCATCCAAAATGAGACATACATTTTCATGTCATTGTCGTTAGAAGATGTGGATGATTAAGACATATATGATTTCCTGTTCACTTGTGGGTCACGAGTGTTTCTAGCTACATGCCTACACAATATTGATTTTAGCAAGATATCGGATTTTATTATATGGGAGTTTGAGAAGCCCAAACTGGGTTCAAACTACTCATGGAGAGAGATTGCAAAGATACCATCATCTATTTTGCAAGATGTAAAGGAAGATGTTATTGGAAGTTTACACTTTCAGTGTGAAGGAATAAGGGACTTGGTGTGCATCATATATGCACGTGAATGTGCTCATGAGGTTCTTCTTTATAATTTAAGTGAAAATACATGGAAATGATTTGAGAGACATTCAATGGACGTGGGAAATTATACTCCATCTATTTTTTTCTTTGAACCTAGACCATATATGAAAATACAATAAATCAAAGATTTCCTTATTATTGTTATGAGTTTAATTTTTGTCCATAAGTTTCATTTTGTCCCTTCTAGTAGATGTCTACACATGGGAATATCATCTTTGAAAAATGTTTGCCCCACTCTTCCCAATACTTCTCTCATACATCAAAACATTAAATTCCATCTTTTAGCACCACAAATTAACACCACTTACACTATATGATGCATTTTTGTATTTTGATATTATTTTTTCTATTAGCACCAATTGTAATTTTGTATTTTGATCATATTTTTCTTTACATTTCTATACACAAGTAAAATTAATTGCATGGATTTTTTTTGTTGAATTTTTGGGTGGTATTCTTTATTATCATATTTTTCATTGGTCGTCCTTGCACATTGGTTTGAGTGTTTTCTTCAAGGTAAATTGATTGGGTAGCCTCTTTTTTCTTGGAGTAGGGTCTGCCTATGAAGTTGGTATTAGTCCTTGCATTTTTTTATTTATATCAAAAATACAAAAATACTTTCTTATTTGCATTATGAAAATTTCAATTTTGATTACATTAAGACATTCTCCAGAAATTTCACTTCATATTGAGTCTGCATCCTTTTGTCCTTGAAATTTTGAACTTCTTATTCAGCGCCCAAGATTTTCATTAGTTGTGACAAAGAAGCTCATTTACTCCTTTATATGAGCTTGCCTTTGGCCAAGGATTGAAGTGATGGAGGCCCAACTGGAGAGACTTAATTTCTTAGTTCCGATATGTGTTGTTACATAAGTTTCTCACCTATGTACGCTTGTTTTGCAGTATCCTGGTATTCCATTAAGGTGTATGGCTTACTTCTTCTTGAAAAACACCTGGAAAAGATTCACCCTTTCCTTCTTAGAGGAAAAATATCGTGTGTCCACTACTAGACGCAGGAGATTTCTTGGTGGCCATAGATCGGCCGCTGGACTTTTATTGGCATCCATCGAAGAATCTCACTTCCATCGTGTAATCATGCATACTATCTCCAATCCTCTTACAAAAAATTCTTTACAACTTCCTACAATCAACTATAGTTTTTCTTTGTCGACAGCCATAATGCTCGTGGCACGGGATGGCCATGGCCACACTGGAGAAACATATAAAGTGATAGCGCTGGCACAATCGACGAATGCACAGAGTACAACGGGATATCTACCACAGAGAGTGGAAATCTATGATCCGCATTTGAAGTCATGGAGTACAGCGGGACACCTACCAGAGAATTGGTCGTTATTGCGGGAGAGGTTTGTTATTTCAGAGAATATGTTGTACTCTCAGGTTCTGGAACTAAATTCAGGGAGGCACGGCATTGGAACTTTCAACGTCCAAAATAGAACATCCATTTTCATCTTGTTACCGTTAGAAGATGTGGGTGGTGGAGAGAGGTACGATTCCCTGTTCACTTGTGGGTCACAATTGTTTCTAGCTACATGCATATGCCATGATGATGTTAGCAAGATATCTGATTTTATTATATGGGAATTTGAGAAGCCCAATTTGGGTTCAAACTACTCATGGAGAGATTGCAAGGATACCATCATCTTTTTTGGAAGATGTAAAGGAAGATGATACTGGAAGTTTACTTTTTGAGTGTCAAGAAATAAGGGGATTTGGTGTGCATCATATATGAGTGTGAATGTGTTCATGAGACACTTCTTTATAATTTAAGTGAAAATACATGGAAATGGATTCGAGACATTCACTGGATGTGGGCGAGTATAGTCCATTTATTTTTTTCTTTGAACTTAGATTAGATATGAAGGTAGAATAAATCAAAGATTTTCTTATTATTGTTATGAGTTTAATTTTTGTCCATAAGTTGTAGTAGATACTTATATATGTGAATATCATCTTTGAAAAATGGTTGGTTCATTCTTCCAATTGCTTCTACGAAATCAAGATTTTTTCTAGGGATATTTGCCTGAAATCTGGCTAGAAATTGTTGGATTTGTAAATTTAAATGATTATTTCTGTAAAATTGGATTGCATTATGCATTCAAAAATAGATTCTCAACAATAAAAATCAGTGATTCATGTAAATTTATATTGTCAAATTTATGTTAAAAAAATCACTTCATAAAACAGCTAACCAACTCCTTATTTTTTCTATTAACACCAATTGTCATGTTGTATTTTGATATTATTTTTCTTTATTACATTTCTATACACAAGTAAAATTAATTACATAGATTTTCATTGTAAATATAACAATTTTTTTAATTTTATATATTAGTAAAATTGATTGCATGAATTTCTATATTATTTTCCTTTATCACATTGACATGTACAATTTTATATAATTATTTTCTATATAATTTCATTCATCTTATCAAAATTTTATATTATTTTTATTGGTCACATTGATTATAATTTCATTCATCTTATCAAAATTTTATATTATTTTTATTGGTCACATTGATTGTATGGATTTTCATCATAAACACAATTATTTTGTAGGTCAATATTTTGTTTTTTTATAATTTTTAAATAGTATATACCACTACAAAATTATTATTGAAAACTAGTTTTAAAAAATATATATATTGTAATTTATTTAAGGGTTAGAATATTTTAAAAATATATCTATTCCAAAAAGAGTGCATGTTTATATGTATTGGGTGTATAAGAATGGGTATCTAGTAAAAATAGGGATATCTAGTCAAAATGGTTTTTTATTATTTAAAAGATATATTGGGAGGGGTGTGTAACAAAAGGATTTTTGGAAGTCTTTATAAATATCTAGTGAAATTTGAGGTATTCTTTAATATCCCATGAATACATGTGTTATGGCATAGTTTCACTAAGTATAGACCTCATGATGAAAGTGTGAAAGGAGAAAGAAAGTTGGGTTTCAGAGCGTAATGCATGATTTTGTGTCTAGGAAATAAACCACCACATGACCTCTTGCGGGGATATATTATCTCTTGGTGGGAATATGAGTGCCATTAGTTCTTTGAATACTAGATAAGGGTCATAGGGCCTTGGCTAATGGAGGAAAGTCGAGCCAAAATCCCTAAAGGTAGCTTCAATGGATCAAGGACAATGATTAATTCCTTGAGATAGCTATGACCTCATGATGGGGATATTTGGCCTCATAGTGGGGATATAAGTTGATCCAGGTGGATATTGGTGGCCACCCACCTATTCCAATTGGATCCTCATG
>JZKD02S2110782.1:463148-499060 GCA_000966675.3 Picea glauca
GAGAGGGGTGGACAGCAGCCCTGCCACCGCCTGCTAGCACTCCCACCGTGGCTCGAACTGTAGGTTAACGATTACCTAGTTCGAGAGGACCCACGATGTCGTGAGGGCCGACTGCTACAATCACTCACGATGATTCTAAGGGGTGCGCAATAAGGCGGAGGCCTTATTCCTTAGAACCCTTAGTCTCCTACAAGTTCACCTGGCGGAGTGTTGACTCCAGGGGTTATAGAGGTCTACCAATCAGTTCAGTCGGCGAGTGGCACCCTTGGAGCACGTGGTGCATCCTGAAGGGCACGTTGCACAAAAGAAACTCAGTTGGCGAGTGGCACCCTTGGAGCACATGGTGCGTCCTGAAGGGCACGTCGCCCAAAAGAAATTCGAGAGGTGAGTGGCACCCTTGGAGCACGTGGTGCGTCCTGAAGGGCACGTCGCATTATAGTGGAGGAAGGGTCAGCCTAAATAACCCTAATTCATCAGCACCTGATTAAAACCTTAATCAATTCCCTTAACCAATCGTCACCTAGCTCAGAATCTAAACCCTAAGCCTAAGACCTTCTAGAAAAAGGGAGGGGAATTTAGTGTGGCCTTAACAAATGAAAATTCAAAAAAAAACAAAAAAAATCAGACCATTATCCTCTCATTATCCTTGTCTACTTAATTTAACTATCCTCCATCGCCTTGATCTTCCAGTATCCGTCTCCCTTTTACCTGTCCAGTTCACATCACTAAATCGCCATCCCTCCCCGTAATTCCTCTTTATTCGTTTTATGTAATACATTTACTTTTCCCCTATACATGTTTTCCATCGCCTTAATCTCTCATTATCCTATATATATATATATATATATATATATATTAATGGGGAATTTAAATAATGGATAATGATGAATTACAATGATGAATGCATGCTTATAATTAGAAAAGATGAAAATATATATATACATATATTATAAACAAATTGTAAAAATATAGATACATGTAAAAATAAAAGGGGATAATAATGAGTGCACATACTCTTTGAGTTTTTAAAATATATATATATATATATATATATATATATATATATATATATATATATATATATAAAATAAAAATATAAAAAAGGAGAAAAGACAAATAAGAAAAGAAAAGGGAAAAGGGGGGAAAACCTAAAGGAAGGGGGAATTAGGTTTGGGACTGGATAAAAGAAAGGGAGAGGGGGAAAGAAGGGGACTTTTGCTCAGATTGGTATTGTTATGCTGCCAGACTAAAGACTGGACTGATTGCTTGTAGGAGTTGGGGATTCTCAGCAGACTTGAGTGGTAGCTCAGCCTTGGAGGCGAGCTGAGAAGCTAGTTACTCTCTGATTGTGTGTGGCCCCTTTGCGGCTTGGGGGGATGAGGGGGAGGAAGAGTACCCCTAGCGTTTGGCTGGGAGGTACCAGTGGGTTCTTCGCGGTTGACAAGCAGGAGCTGGAGTGGCAGGAGCACAAGAAACATTGCTGCAAGTGTTAAGGACACAGGTATGTAAATCTCTGGGTTTTCTATCTTGCTATGCATATTTATAAACTGTAGTTAATGGCTTTGTGCAACTTGTAGTTTTAATGGATATAGTGTGAATCGTGTATGTGAACTGTAGCTGGTCGGTGGGATAAATGAGATTCTACGACTGTGGAAATAGTTATAGTCTATGTTGCTGGACTGTGTTAAAGTTTTTATATTATTTCATTTCTCTGTTCTGTGTAATGTCTGGTTTCTCATTCTGGATGGCGTAAATCTTATGCTATGACTGTGTAAAATGACTTGGGGTTATCATTGCGTTCCGACAATGTAGAATAGTTTTATGAATAAATCTGGCAATGTAAACCGTTTGTGAGTTCTGGCATATGCAATTTCGGATGGGGCCTTCGCCATTTGCACTTTCTCTGTGTTATTTTAATGCAATCTCCTGCATTTCTTGTGGAACGACTTCACCTTTGAGTAAATTCGAACCTCTGCATTTATTTTCTTCCGCAGTGTTGTGGCATGTTTCCTCTCGAAACTCCTTTAAGCCTTCCCAAATGTTCCCGGGGTGTTAGGCGACCTGTGTAATTTTCAACCCTCGGTGCATTTTTCTTCTCCACACTGTTGCTTGTGGGTCTTCTCTCTCTGCTGGCGTACTGCCTTAACTCTGACCACATTGCACACATTACTTACACCCGTGTGCTGGGATTGAATACGCCCTCTCAAGTAGAGCACGCACATGGGCACTAGAGAACCTTCTTGTAGGAAGTTCAAGAGGGTGTCAGCTCTCGGTCGAGGTAACCAAATTAGTTAGGATCAGATCACAACAATGCTTTTTCCCTTCTCACGGTATTTACTAATTACATAACTGTGTGTGTTACACATGGAGCAATGTAATAATTAATCCTTTGGACTGTATTGAATAGAATATTTTAAACAGAACTACTATGTAGTTGATGGGAATTTCATGGGGTTGCTAATTGATGTCTTCGAGACAAATGTTTGTTAGTTGTTATGTTGGGAGACACTAAGAAGGAGTCTTAATGCTTTCGTAGCTAAATGTAAAGTGCCACTGGCATGTAAATATCAGTCCGCATCCTGGTCACTGTAGGCTGTGTTGGAGTGTCATCGTGATCTCCTGGAGAGGGGATGACTGCACACAGCCACCGCCTTACCCTGTCGAGTCTCTCTCTACACACCTCCCTTTTCTTGAGTAGTAATGTTGTTGATGGCACAGAACCCGATTCCCAGGTCAGTGAAGGAACACTAAGTCATGATTTAATCTACTTACCTTCAGATCGCGAAGAAGACCTACCGTGTAACCGTGTCAAGTTTTCGGGGGTTTCTCCCTTCCCGCGTGCTCAACACCTTTATTTCCATTGTTAAAAAAATCAATGAGACATGGGAGGATTTTGATCTGGGCGCTTGCACTGTCACTGTACTGGTTGGGTTGACCTGGGGGTTATCCATCGTTGTTAGAGTGCAGTGATTCATTCTGAAATGACAACCTTTTCATTATTCCTTGTCAGGAAGCCCACCGCCCTTCGACGCCAATGCTTTTCCGTATATTTTAATTTATTTTGGCTTATTCTTTCTCTATGATTATTGTCTCCTGATCAGTCTGTTAGGAATGGCCGGGATGGGTTATGTTCTTGATGATTATAATTTCCACCATGCCGTTGCCGTAATGCGTAATCAAATAAAAAAAAAAAAATGAAAACATCATTACCATTTACCCAATGACTGTAATATTTATTTCGAATGATTACGTTGAGTGTTTAAGTTTTAAATTGATGCAATAAAGCGGGTCGTATTTTTGGAAGGTGAGCTAAATGACTATTTGAGCCCGAAAGTTCCTGGTTTAGACGTGAAGATAAACCCTAAACTAAGTCGAGCCTCTCGAACGACCTCCCCTCACACTAGGAACCGATTGTTTATTGATGCTCCATCCGCCCCTTACCTCAGATTCTTTACAATTTACCCTTAACGAAGGTTGTGGTAATAAATTTGAGCTCCAGCGTTGATTTCGATGAGAAATTACCCTATGCGCATCAGGTATACGTATGGGTGCAGTGAATTTAATGTTGTTTTAAATTATAGAAGGGAGTTGGTGTTTATGGCAGATGTAACAGCCGCATTGCCACTGCCCCATGTAACTGTTGAATTTATTTTTTTACCTTTTTGAATTCTGCCACTGCCCGGCTAATACTCTCCTTATTTTGAGAAATTGTTATTTATTAACCTGTCGCCATTGTTGGATAAACGTTCTACCCTTGTTTGGGGATATAATTTAGATAATAGCTTTGTGGTTATTTAAACTATGTTCATCGTATAATGGATTTAATGGCTTAATTTGCCATGGTAACACTTGTTTAAATTACAATAATGATAGTTGCTTAATTTGCAATGTTAATAATGTTGTTGACTTGGATTATTAATAATTGTTAATTCACAATGATTGTACTTGTTATGGCCATGATTAATAATGGTTAAATTGAAAATCTAGTGAAGCTTAAACTGCAACCTTAAAAGTTGCTTATTAGCAATGGTGATATTGTTTAAATTGCACTAATATTATTGTTTTAATTTGCCATGTTAAAGGTGATGGTTGAATCGCAATGTCAATAATTGTTTAATTGAAAGGTCTGTGATGGGGTTTAAATCGTAAGGTTATTAATCTTCTAAATTGAAAGTTAGCCATAATATTGTTGTAAGTTGTAATGTTATTGATGATGGTTGAATCACCATGATTAGATTAATATTTGTTAAATTGCAAGGAGTACACTTGATGCCGGCATTGTTATATTGTTAAATTGGATGCAATGATAATAATTGTTAAATAGTAATATTAATGTGGGTCAAAGCCGCAATTTTAATATTTGCTTAATGGAAATGGTAATGCTTGTTCAAATGGAAATATTAATAATTGTTTTATTGCCTTGGCATTATTCGTTTAATTTGCAATAATAAGGTTGTTTAATTTGCCACGGCAATGATGATGTTTGAAAATTAATATTTGTTTAATTGCCATGATAATTACTTGTTAATTTGCAATAATAAGGTTGTATTAAATTGCTAGGGAATTGATGATGGTTGATTCGCAATTTAATAGTTGTTTAATTGCCATGATATTACTTGTTAATTTGCAATGATAAGGTTGTTTTAAATTGCCAGGGAATTGATGATGGATGATTCACAATTTTAATATTTGTTTAATTACCATGATATTACTTGTTGATTGCAATAATAAGGGTCATTTAATTTGCAAGGTCAATGATGATGGGTGAGTCACAATGTTAATATTGTTTACTTGACTGTTCAGGATGATGTCTAAGACTGCTAGGTTATTATTCGTTAAATTGAAGCGTTAATGATAAGGTCTCCATAGACTAATAATAATTAATGGATCATTTGATCCTGATTGATGTCTTCGGGTCTCAATAGTGGTTGGTCGGTATTAGAGTCCTCTTGACTTGCGTCTCCCATAGAGGTCATGATTGTCCCTAATTTTGTAGTACTTGGTGGTATTGTATTGCGTAGTCGGTTGTGTCGAGCGAGATATAGACACCTCTTGTAGCTTAGTATTTGTGTCTGTGAGTAAATCCGGTGGAAGGATTCCAGTGCTGTATCAAGAGTCTTGGGCTGTTTAAAGGCACAGTTCCACTCTTGCGACACACTCTGAGCCGTATCAGTAGTCTCGGGCTGTTTAAAGGCACAGTTTCCACTACTGCGACTCTACTGTTGGATTCTTCCATTCTGTGATAGTACTGTACCTAACCCCTGGTGTCTTTTCTACTTACAACTGCTAGTTGCATGCCTTATGTCCAGAGGCGTTTATTTCTTGTTGTCACGGTGATATGTCGGGTCGTCTTGATTGTGTTCATCTTACATGCGTCTTGTTGGTTCAAGTGGTGATGTAGAGTCGAGGGGGTTGTTTCCTCTACACGCGTGCACACCCTTTAAACAAACAAAAAAAAATTGCACCTGTTTGCGGAGTTTTTGTCGTAACCAGGAGGGGTGTTACAAGTACCTAGATGACAAGACCAAGGAGAAAGCCTTGGCACAAGAAATGAAGAACACCTATGGAACATAGAGAGGATCCATAGGGATCATTATCATTTAAATTAGTGAACCAACGACAATGTTAGAAACCAAACTTATGGCATGTAAATTACGCAGGAAGTGTCGCAAAGAAGAGGTGTCAGTAGGGGCAATAGAAACAATAGTGCAATGTGTGAAGGGAATTGTATTGAGATGGAGCCCATAATTTCTAAACTCATTTCTAGATGATTACAAATATGCACAGGCCTTAGGAACATATTTAATTACTCATGGATGATCATTCTTATTGCATTAGTGGGGTTGAAACACCCCAAATATAGCATGTTATGTTAGAGAACTAGAAAGTGTCATGCAACACAAGTTGAATCACTATGGAAAATGTTGGCACAGGGGCAGACCCAGGGTTCAACTCTAACAGCACACCAACAAACCCTAACTATTGGCCCTTTCGACAACACCTACGAAGCAAATGCAGTCTCACCCGAAGTAGCAATAGGGTCTTGTAGGAAATAGGTGTCTACAACCAAAGGAAATAAAAAGTGGACCCAAGACAAAAACACACAACAATCTAGATATTCCTTACCCTTCCTAAGCCTACTTAGCAGGTTATATCTTTGATCTAACACAATAGTGCAATAACAATATATCAGACAACTAATAACACAACATCAATCACAAAGAACAAAAATGTATACGTGGTTCACCCTCTCCCTAGGGCTACATCCACATAACTGTGTTTATTGATATATTAGATAAAAACATACAGTTCTATCTACACACTTAGTTACAAATCTCTCTCTCTCTTCCTCTCTTCCCTCCCTGTGCACTCAGCTGCAGGGTTGATCTTCGCACCCAGCTGAAGATCTTACAATACAGACTAAATATCATTCTCAACAAAAGTAATAGCCTTGACTAACAATCAATTATTTAGAAACCCCCTCGACTCTCCTAGGCCTTTATTTATACATAACATGACCACAGTCTAGGTATCAAAACCCTAGATCCAAAACCCTAGGTGCCAAAAACCCTAGGTCCACTTAACCCATTCTTTAAGGGCTTTGCCAACATGTCCTTCCTCCTTTTCCGCAAGGTGCTCCAAAGCACTAGTTTATGTATTCTTCCACTTGCTGAGTTGTCCATGATCCATTTTCCTTACTACTTTATCTTCCTCGATCTTCTCTTCCAACGGCTAGCTTTTCCTTTCTTTTCTCCTTATTTTCTGCTTCTTTTCCCACTTCGACCCTTCCTTGGTTTATGTGCCTTCCACGTAGTTTGTGCTTCACCTTTATTCCTTAATATTCACTGCCTTATGTAGCCAAGGGCCAATATGCCCCCAACACTCACATGTGACTCGTCTCGAGTCACTACAAGATTGAACCTTATGTTTTACTTCGACTGCAGGCTGCGTGAAGTAGCTTGTGCTTTCTACTTGGTCCATCCCTTTCTTGTGCAGACTATATTTTTTGTGTCTGGTACCCAGTTTCAATTGCACCTGGTACCTAGACCCTTCTTCCTTTATTTTACTAAGAGGTGTGAAGCAACTGGTTGTCATAATACAACTTCAATTGGATCCCATTTACCAAACCTTCTTTCCATTCTCCATTAAGGGTCTTCAACTGTGCAACTCTTCCTTCTATAACATAGGAAACCTCAAATGGCCCAAGCCAATGTGTCCTGAACTTCCCTGGATGCTTCACGAACTTGTTGTCATATAACAATACCAAATCTCCCTGCTTAAATGCTTTCCTCCTGATATGTCTCTCATGGTAATCCTTTTCTCTTTCTTTTTGTACCTACTGATGAAAGAATGCAATAAACCTGTCTTCTTCCAGCTCCATCAACTGCACAAGCCTGTCTTGAACAACACCAGTGTCATCCATACATGTAAATGCTGCAATTCTTAAACTAGGAACCAAGTATTCCATAGGTAACACTGTTTCCAAGCCATATACTAACTTAAATAGGGTCTGCATTGTTAACTTGTTTCAAGTAGTTCTGTAGACCCATAATACTGCTAGAATTATTAAATCCCAGTCATATATGTTAACACTACAAATCTTAGTCAGTGTTGTCTCCAAGATCTTATTGAAAGATTCAACTGTACCATTCGCATGTGGGTGGTATGGAGTTCTCTTCTGATGATGAACTTCAAATTCCTGAGTCAAGGCTTCAATAGTTTTGTTGATGAAGTGTGTGCCTTGATCACTAATGAGGATCTTCGGGAATCCAAACCTAGTTATAATATCCTCAAAGATGAATTGCACAATTGTAGATGCACTACAATCCTTAAATGCTCTTTCTTCTGCCCATCTTATTAAATACTATGTCGCAGTGATAATGTATCGAGCTCCTGTGCACCTTCCTGTTGGGTTAATAGGTCCCACAAAGTCAATAGCCCATTTTTCAGATACCTATAAGGTTAATTGTGGTGCTAAAGGAATCTCATCCCTTCTATAAGGCTTTCCTACTCTTTGACATACATCGCAGGCTATATAGTATTCCTTAGCATCCTTATGTAAAGTAGGCCACCAGAGGCCACCTTTGAAAACCTTCTGCATTGTTTCTTTCCCAACATAGTGTCCTCCTACGATGAATTCATGGGCTTCTACAAGAATCCGTGGTCTTTCTACCTCCATAACACATCTCCTCAAAATCTTGTCTGGTCCCATCTTATACAACTGTCCAGCTATGAGTTGAAAATATGCAGAATGGAATACCAATTGTTTCTTATGCATAACTATATATTTGTGAGCTTCCATGCCCGTGGACAGGAAATGAACTATGTCGATGAAGTGATCATCGAATTTCCTGATGGCCAACAATTATGCCTGGTAGTGTGTCCACCAAACTGGTAAGTTCCTCTCCATGTTCCAACCTAGATAAGTGATTAAGTCCTTTGTTCATTCTTCTTGGCTTGACCACAATTTCAATATCATACTCCTGGAATAATAGTAGCCATCTGCATATTCTTCCCCCCAACACTGGCTTTTTGACTAAGTATTTTAATGCAAAATGATGAGTGAACATCTTAAAATGTCCTCCCAAAAAGTAGTGTCTAAACTTCTACAGCGCATATACCATAGCCAAGCCTTCTCTTTCATTTGTATTGTATTTCCTCTCAGCTGTAGAAAGATTCCTGCTAGCAAAGGATATGGGGTGGTCAATGTCTACTACACCCAGATGTGCTAAAACTACTCCTAATGCAATGGACAAGGCATCAACATGAAAATTGAACTCCTTACTCCAAACTAGAAAAACTAAGATTGGCGCAGTGACCATTTTTTGTTTTAGTGTGTCGAAGCTTTGTTGGCATTCTTCTGTCCATTGGAACTTACTGTCTTTCTTTAATAGTTTCTCCATAGGTGTTGTTATATGTGCATAACCCTTGATGAACTTCATGTAGTATTCAGTGTGCCCTAATGCAGTGCGTAGTTGTCTAATCGAAGTGGGAGGAGGTACATCAGCAATGATGGCAATCTTGGAAGGATCCACCAACAACCCCTGCTTACACACAATGTTCCCGAGCCACACTCCAAAGGGTTAAAATAAAATGCATTTTTTTTTTAAATTCAGGGCAATCTGACATTGCCTGTAATTATCTAACATCAATCTTAAACATTCAATATGGTATTTTAGTAAGCTAAAGATAGTCCAATCATTAAAATAAGATTCTAGGAACCTGTGTAAGAAGCTTAAATGCTTCGACCACCACCCTAGAAAAGATGGTTGGTGCATTCTTCAACCCAAAGGGCATCAAAATGTACTAGAACGAACCCCATTATGTTGCAAATGTGGTCATATGTCGATCTTTCTTAGCAATTCTGATCTGGTGATAACCTAAGAATCCATCTGTGAATGAGTAGACCTCTTGTCCTCCTACATTATCTAGAACTTCATCAATAAAGGGTGTAGGAAAGGGGTCATGTAGGCAAGCATCATTCAGTTTCCTTAAATATACACAAATTATGATTTATCCTGACTTCTTGTCTTGGACCACCATAGGGATAATCAATTCGGATTCTTCAACAGGTTCTATGATTCCTGCTTCCAACATTCTATCCAATTCAATCCTAACTTTCTACTTGTATTTGGGATTTAGTTTGTAAGGTCTCTGTTTGATAGCTCTTGCATATGGTATCAAAGGGATCTTCATTTCTCCCATGGGTCCTTTAATGCCCTTCATATTAGTGAACTTGGTTGGAAACAAGTCTTGATATTCATGTAACAGCTCCATGATTTTGATAATAGTAGCATCATCCCAATAGTCTCCAACATTTGCTAATTTAGGTGTTTGCCCTGTTCCAATATTAAACTTATTAATTTTAATGGGTTGTATAATAAAGGGTACTTCAATCCCTGGTCCTTCTATGTCTCTATGACCTTCAGTTTCTGCAATGTTTACATCTCTAAGGTCATCATCCTCATCAACATTAATATTGTAGCAATCCTGTAACTGTTGAAGAGGAATAGTCCATTCATATCCTTCTTGGGTAAAAGGGAGGTTAGGTGACTCCTCAAATACCTTTTGTCTCATAGTTTGTAAATATTGATCTACTTTAGGGTATTGACTCTCAAATAAAAACATAGCTATAAAGTTTTGAGTCATTCCATACCAGTCTGTAGTGATGAGGCACAGTTCTTCTTGAAGATACCAGTTGATAGGCCTAGTATCCAAGGTGTTAATGAACTTATGCACCCACTATTCTTTAGGAATGTTTCCCCATGCCTCCTCACAACTTCGCATGTGGTCCTTAGGACAACTCTGGCATGTGTAACGAACTTCGCATCCTTCAGCTTGGTATGAAAACACACTGTCAATAAGGTGTGGCATTATACCCATTCTTTGATGTTCTTATTGTGTGCTCCCCACCATCTAGTTGGTGTGGATTTCAAGGCTTCATCCAGTGCCAACATCCTTTGTTGTACTGGTAAAATTTTCTCAAATTCCGCTAGAAATGTCTCTAGGTGATTCAAACCATCAAATGTTGGAAGATTTCTTACTTTTGTGCCGATCTAGCAAACTTCTTTTGTCAATCTGGAACACATTCATGTGGAGACTTCATACATCTCGTTCTGTCAATTTTCTAATGCCTCTTCTGAATCTGATGAACATGCACTTTCAATTCGCCAGCTAAGATTTCTATCTGTTGTAGGATTAATGTAATCATGTTGTCTTATTGTCAGCTTGCAGATGTTCTCTATCTCATACGCTTGCTCTTCTTCCTTGATAGGTTCTGTGTATCTGCGAACTTCATCTGAGTCCAAAGGTGCAATGAGTTTAATGCCATTACCTTCAAATGTCATTCTTCTCTTCTTTAGGAAAACAACAGTCGAATTGTTGAAATCCCAATCAAATCCTAACAACATAGGATAGGGACATCTATCATCAACAATTTCAATCACTTAGAAATCTGAAAATGTCCTTATCCCATCAATGTCTACAGGAACATGCTCTAGCCTTCCAAAGGGGCTCACCACCTATTGATTATCAACACTGAGCCTGATATGAGAGTAAATAAATCTAGGTTTTCCCATCAGTGCCCAAGTTTGCTTCGCCATAACATTTACTTCTGATCCCAAGTCGAGGACCACATAGTCCACATCGTAATCTCCAATATGAGCACTAAGGTGTAATTCCTTGTTTGTTCTCCTTTTCCTTGATACTTGATTCATAACTCTACTCAGCATGGGGTCTATTCTCCCAATTTCATACTGTCTCACTAGGTGTTTTAATTCTTGTACAACCTTTTCATCTTTAATCAAATTGATACAAGTATATGAGAATTCCATGAGCTTTCTTACCTCTTTTCCTTGTCTAGCAGACTGATCAAATGTTGGTGGCATTTCACATTCCCTTACTTCTGGCTGTGTCTTAAATGAAGAATCTTGTCCTTCTACAAATTCTTTCCTTGCCTCTTTAAAAGTATGCCTCTCTCTCCTTGGATCAAACAACTATTCCTTCTCTACAGCTCTTCTTATCCTTGATCCATCTACAATATTTCCTGGAGTCGCTCTGTCTTCTCCTGTAACAACGCCTCCTCTAGTAATAATAACTACTCTAGGGTCTTCACCGCGAGGTTTTTCTAATATTAGTTTAACTTGTGGGTTTCCTCTTTGTCTCTCCAGGAGTTTGTCTAGAAATAATGGACAATCTTCAATGACATGATCAAACGAGTTACAGTAGTTACAAGTGGTCCAAAGGTTCTGACAATCCCTTGCCAAATTTCTTGGTTGTGTGTAGTTATAGCAGATGATTTGTCCTCTGCCTCGACCCATACCTCCTCCTCATCCTCTTCCTCTGAATCCATCGTGAGGGTTGAAGTTTCCTCTACCTGGGGAGATGAACTGTGCATTATTTCCTTCTTCTTGTCCTTCTCATTGAATTCTATATGTATCCCTTGATCTTTCATGCATGAGATCATAAGCCATACAATCCTTCTCATCATGTCCCACAGACTTACAAAATGTGCAGTAAATATTGGTAGGTGTCTAGACATATTTTTGCATATAATAGCATTCACCAGGGCGATGTCTAGTTCTACATACTTTGCACCAAGGTACAGTAGCCTGCTTCAAATGGATAGGTGCTCCAGAGGCTATGTATTCGTGAAATAGAGGACAATGCTCTTTGTCATGACCCTTTGATTTACATCTGATGCACCAAATATCTTCGCTTTTATCTTTTCCTTTATCTTTCTTCATATCATCGACCTGTAAAGATAATATGGTTAACTGATTCAATATTTGACTCATATCGGGGTTGGATTCTCCTACAGGGGATGCTTCTAGTTTCATGGAGATCTCCAATGCTTTAGCCTACGAATTGACTTTATGTTGAATCAGAGGAACTCTAATGTGTGGCAAGAGAGCAACGATGAACCATTCTTTATTCTGTTCGTCTAGAATTTGAAAACTCAACCGACCTGTCAGAGTCTTAAACCTATGATCAAACTCCCAAACAGGTTGAGTTTCCTTCTTCTTGATTTCTTTATGTTCTATAATGCACTGCGACTCCGACTTAGGCTTATTGAATTATGCACTCAACGTAGTCTTAATGTCATTCAATGGTTTAGGTTTTCCAGGTCCTGAAGTAAACTTCATATACCAATTTAGGGTGTGATCCCTCAAGTTAGCACTAAACTAAGTTCTCTTAAAAACTTCATCCATAACTTTCTTGATGCTCCATACAGCTTCTCATAATAACCAGTGTTGGCCAGGATCTTCATATCCATCTCCTCTAAAGATGGGTAGCCTCATTTCATCTGCCATAGATATTCATTGGTTTCTTGACTGAGTATGTACTAAACTGTTGGTAACAATACTTTGACTGTTCTGACTACTCTGGTTACTCTGGTTACTTAATGTTGCTAAAACAATAGGAGGAGTAATAGTAATTAATTCGACAGTAGGCACAGTTCCTGGAGTTCCTAGATCTCCTTGGCGAAGTTCTTCGATCTGTACTTCCTCTATTCTTGTGGATTCTGAATGCTCTTCGTCTGTTAGATCTTTTTATTCTCCACTATAGAATCCCTCGTCTCCATAGTTTTTCTTAAATAGGTTCGCAAGAGTAAGCTCTCTGAACGGTCTCCCACTGCGCGTGTGTCCAGCCTCTGTGTCACTGTCGTTGTCTGAACTTTTGAACATTTTCTTTACTGTATCTTTAGGATATTCTTCTCATGCAATAAAATCTTAATCCTCAACTTCAAGAAGTGTAGAAACATTCCCCCAGGTCCCTTAAATAATTACCTCTCTTCTTGGCTATACGATTTGACTCTGTCAATAGCAAACTCAGTAATGTACCCACCAACAGTGCTATCAAACCAGAGATCCACTGCTCTAGACACAATGTTATCAGCTCTCTTGACCTTCTTAATCAATGTCATTGTCCAAACCACAGGTGGTCTATATCTAATCTCAAACTGGGTATCTTCTAGTTTGGCTAACCACTCATATAACTCTTTATGAATTCCTCCAAAGAAAATATTGTGCATGTCCATAAAGATGTACCTTCCCAACCAGACTTCTGTACTAATGCTAGGGTTCTTGTTCTAGGCTTCAATGAATTCCTTTTCTTGTTCCTCTATCAACTTCTAAATTTCTATCTTCGATGGGAACCACCTTGTAATTCCCTCAACAAGATCTTGTTCCTAGAAATGGAACCATTTGTTGGCACAAGGGAAAACCTAGGGTTTAACTCTAACAACGCACCAACAAACCCTAACTACAGGCCCTTTCGGCAACACCTGCGAAGTAGATGCAGTCTCACCCAAAGTAGCATTAGGGGGTTGCAGGACATAGGTGTCTACAACCAGAGGAAATTCAAAGTGGACCCAAGACAACAACACACAACAAACTAGATATTCCTTACCCTTCCTAAGCCTACTTTGCAGGTTATATCTCTGATCTAACACAATAATGGAATAACAATATATCAAATGACTAATAACATAGCATTAATCACAAAGAACATCAAGGTATACATGGTTCACCTTCTCCCTAGGGCTACGTCCAAAGAACTGTGTTTCTTGATATATTAGATGAAACATACAGTTCTATCTGCGTACTTAGCTGCAAATCTCTCTCTCTCTCTTCCTCTCTTCCCTCCCCGCGCACCCAGCTGAAGTGTTGATATTCACACCCAACTGAAGATCTTACAATATAGACTCAATATCATTCTCAACAACAGTAATAGCAGTGATTAACAATCAATTATCAATCAACCCCCTCAAATCTCCTAGACCTTTATTTATACATAACATGACCACATTCTAGGTATAAAAACCCTAGATCCAAAACCCTAGGTCCACTTGACCCGTTCTTTAAGGGATTTTCCAGCCTGTCCTTCCTCCTTTTCCATGAGGTGCTCCAATTCACTCGTTGATGTCTTCTTCTGCTTACTGATTTGTCCATGATCCATTTTCCTTACTCCTTTATCTTCCTCAATCTTCTCTTCCAACGACTAGATTTTCCTTTATTTTCTCCTTCTTTTCTGCTTCTTTTCCCACTTCGACCCTTCCTTGGTTTATGTGCCTTCCGCGTAGTTTGTGCTTCACCTTTATTCCTTAATCTTCACTTCCTTACATAACCAAGGGCCAACAGAGCACAACATTCGTAAGGGAAATAAATACAAACTCCAACATATTCATGAAATATGTGGAAGAAATATAGGAAAAAGTGGCAGAAACTTGGAGAATCCCACCATAGGTGGTGGAGGAGTGAAATAAGATATCCAAATTTAAATTATCAAGGAACAATATGTGGATCCAAGACAAAATGGATCCCAAGAAGGAGTGGCTACAGATGATATATTGTGTCACAACAGAGGAATTGCAATGGACAATGAAAGACTAGAAGGAAGAATGGAAGGTTCTAGTAGAGCCAATAAAAGACAAGAAGCTAGAAAAACACAAGCATCCATTAAAATACAAGCAACCAACAAAAGCAGTCCCTTCACCAAAGAAGAGTACCCTAGCAGCAGATAAAAGAGCAGTAGCAGGGAGCACAAAGCAAACATGGGGGAGTGAAACAATAAAGAATAAGGTTATCCCCAAACCTATCACACAATAGAAGGACCGTTCATATGTCATTAATGGCACGACAAAGAGGAAAAATAACATCCCTGTGTAGGAGGGACAAGCAGGAGGGGACATACTAGATACCCCAATCACAATAGAGAAAATAGAGTCAAGGCCACTCAAGAGAACAATTTTACAGTCAGGTGGAGCACGCAAGAAAATGAAGGTGCATAAGGAGACTCCCCAATATACAATAACAAAATATGATGTAGAATTAGTCATGGAAAAAGTACAGGACCACACCGAAGAAGCACACGAGGAGGCAGAAAAATAAAGAGAGGATAATGCAAGAGCTGACTGAGTTAAAGCATGTATTAGAGTAGATATGATTTACCAAGGAATAACACCAAGGGGAAACATAGGAGCAACAAATAATGTAAGTACATACCATGCCCATGCAAAGTGAGGAGGATACAGTACAGATAACAACATCATCAAGTGGAAATTTTATCCTTACTAAATACATGTTTCAAATGGACAAAGGCATGGCACAAAAACAAGTCAAGGACATAGAGTGGATGGAATTAGTATTGTCTAAGATACCAACAAAAGTGCTCTATCAATTATAGGTCAGTGTTGCACTGTAAGTAGAATCCAGGGCCAGGATGGATGCAACAAACCTGGAGACAACCAAGGAAGCCTAGGAGGTGCTAGAGATAGTTCTTACAGAAGTGCAGATAAAAAGAAAAGAGGAAAAACATGAAAAGAAGGAAAATGAGAAAAAAACAATTAGACTTGTACATATTGTAAATAGTAGGAGTTAAAAGAAGAAAAAGAAGGGAAAAAAAGAAGGAAAATGAGAAAAATCCAAAAAGAAGTAGTGTTATAACCCTAATTTGCACTGGACATGCTTACCTGGCATCATGCCATCTTAGATTCCTTCTTTTCCAAAACCCAACTGAACAACTCTTCTTAAAAACCCATTTTATAAAGGCCCACGCACTCTGCTACATTACTGCACGTGTGTACATGCTAATTGACCCAAGACAACCCACGTGTACCTACAAAAGTATGAAAAAAGGAAAGTTGTTGATGGAACACACAGCTTTGGGTAAGTTAACTAAACCTTTTGGCCATGCATGGCCGAAAATTCAACCAAATACCTAGCTTCTTCTAGCCTATAAAAGAAGGGTTAGGGGTCCCATTTGGGAGAGGAGAATCATAGTAAAGAAACTATACCTGATTGAGTGTTCCCTTTGTCCCAACCTTTAGCCATCCTTGTGAAAAGAGAAGTATAGAGCAAAGAAGGAGGACAATTGAAGAGGAGCCCCGGACCAGGTTCATGGAGCAGTGGTCAGCTTCATCATTGTAAGTTGATTTATTGAAGTTAATAATAAAGAAATACTTTTCCCATCCCACCATATGAGGTTTTCATGGTTTATTGCATACATGTTGATCAAATCTCTAACCCATTAATCTGTAGATCAAATGCATGTGGAGTTCTTTGTTTGTCTTGTGTGAATGCAGGTCATCCTTGGGAGGAGAGTTGCAGTCAAAGAATGACCAAGTGTGAAGAAGGATCAATATCAAACACCCAAAATAAGGTATGCTCACTTGATCTTCTTAACTATGTATTTGCTTAAAAATAATGGGGATTAGGTCAGGGATGATGGTAGAAAGTAGGAATCTTTAGGTATTTTCTGCATGCATGATAAAACCCTAGGTTCTAGTCCGTAGAGGGATTTCCCACTCACAACAAAATTGTAACAAAAGAAAATACTAGTGCCCTAGAGATATATGATAGTAGAAAGATATTGATCCAAAGAACACATCAAAGGAGAAACACGTGATGCAACAAACCAGTGTGGAAATCGTCTAACCAACAGAGGAAGATGATGAGGAGTGAACTGAATCTGATGAGCTGAGGGATCAATCTAGCATAGAGCAAGCACAATAGGATAAAATACTAGTAGAAGAGATCACGGTGCAGCAGGGGTTTGGTGGTGAGGAGGAACAATAACAAAAAATGTGCCAAGAGGTAGGGCCCTCAAGCACGCTAGCAAAGGGGAAAGGAAAAAAAGTTAGTCCATAGATCGTTGCACAAGCAACCAAATGTAACCCTTGTGTTATCGTGCATACCAACAAGAGTAAACTTTTTACCAGTTTAACTAGGATGCGTAGATAAATTGTGTTATGTGGACCATGATGTCAAAGACATAGAAAAATTCCCTGAGATTGTGAAACAGGTATATATGGAGATAAAAGGGGTCAACGTGATAGGAATACCAATCCTAGAACCCAAACAATGGATCACGGGTTTATATAACACATGAATAATGAACCTGCTAGAGATATCACATTTTGGAAGGGGAAAGGACGTAAATAACTACGTCAAGAAGTTACTAGCAGTAATGCACAAAGGGATTTTGTGGTTGGATACAAGAGTTTCAATTGACATCGACTTAATAAAAAACATAATAGGTCTTCCCACCAATGGTGAGAAACCTATGCAATACATGGATGAAAGGACCAAGGAGAAATCCTTGGTAGAAGAAATGAAGCATACCTATGGAACATAGATAGGATCTGGGGGATCATTATCAATAAAATCAGTGAACCAACGATGAGGTTTGAAAACAAACTTATGGCATGTAAATTACTCTAGAAGTGTCACAAAGAAGAGGTGCCAACAGGAGTAACAGAAGCATCCACGTAGTGCATGAATGGAATGGTATTGAGTTGGAGCCCATACTTCATAAACTCATTTCTAAATGATTGCAAATATGCACAGGACATAGAAAGAGAGTTTCATTACCCGTGGATGATCATTCTTATTGCATTAGTGGTGTAGAAACACCCCAAATATTGCATGTTCTATCATAGAATTGGAAAGTGCCATGCAACACAGTATGAATCTCTATGGCACACAACATTCATAAGGGAAAGAAAGACAAAATCCAACATATTCACAAAATATCTGGAAGAAATACAGGAAAAAGTGCCAAAAACTTGTAGGATCCCACCAAAGGTGGTGGAGGAGTACAAGAAGATATCCAACTTTAAAGCATCAAGGAAAAATATGTGGATCCAAGAAAAAATGGATCTAGAGAAGGAGTGGTTTCACATGAGATACTGTGTCACATCAAAGGAAGTGCAGTGGGAAATGAAAGACTAGAAGGAAGAATGGAAGGTTCCAGTAGAGCCAACAAAATACAAGCAGCTAGAAAAAGACAAGAAGACAGCAAAAGATAAGCAACTAGTAGAAGCAGACCCTTCACAAAAGACAGGTACCCCAGTAGCGAATAAAAGAGAAGCAGTATGGATCACAAAGAAAATAGGGGGGAGTGCAGCAACAAAGAACAAGGATATCCCCAAGCCTATCACACAGTAGAAGGACTGCTCAGATGTCAGTAATGGTGCAAAACATAAGAAAGATATCATCCTTATGCAAGAGGGGACATACCAGATACCCTAATCAGAATGAAGAAAACAAAGTTAAGGCCACTCAAGAGAACTATTTTACAATTAGGTGGAGCGTGCAAGAAAATGAAGCCGCATAAGGAGGCTCCCCAATATACAATAACAAACAATGATGTAGAATTAGTCACGGAAAAAGTACAGGACCACATCGAAGAAGCACACGAGGCAGGAAAACAAAGAGAGAGGATAATGCAAGAGCTGACAGATGTAAAGCAGGTATTAGAGTAGATATGATTTACCAAGGCATAACACCAAGGGGAAACACAATAGCAGAAAACAGTGCAAGTACAACCCATGCTCATGTAGAGTGAGGAGGAGACAATACAGATAACAACATCAACAAGTGGAAATTTTATCCTTACTAAAGACATGTTGCAAATGGATAAATACATGGCGCAAAAACAAGTCAAGGACATAAAGTGGATGGAATTGGTATTTTCTAAGATACCAACAAAAGTGGTCTATCAGTTACAGGTCAATGTTGTGTAGGAAGTACAACCCCATGCCAGGATGGACATAAAAAACCTGGAGACATTCAAGGAAGCCTAAGAGGTGCTAGAGACAGTTCTTATACAAGTACAGATAGAATTAAAATAGGAAAAACAACGCGCAAAAAAACTAGAGACAAGACTTGAGGAAATCTTCTAGATGATTCCTTGCAGCGCACTAGAAGGAGAACTCAGCATGGAAGAAAAGTTAAAGAGGATAACATAGATGATGGAGGGGTATAAACAAAATATAGTAGATTTGGTTGGGAAGTTGACACCAACCACCCCTCTAGAATTCCGAGCTGAGAGGAATTAGTAGGAAACAGATCACACATATAGTATTGCGCTTGAAATAAAATAAGTAGCAGAGCTCTATGAAAGAACCGCACAAATATGGACAAGCCTCATAGAAGATCAAAGGATCCAACAATTGGATTAGAGGGAAGAGATGATAAATTATGTAGTGTAGGATGTAAAGAAAATACAAAATACAATTCCCATATAAGATAGGATGAAGGCTCTACAGGAGATGAAAAACCTGCAAGTAGAAGTGAATACAATCCAGGGGGAAAGACATACGAGACATGCTCAGTTGGAGCCCCTGCAGGAGTAAGCCAAAAATATGATAATAGAGATGGAACTAGAGAAAAGAAGACTAGAATAGGCACACTCATAAAGTAGAGAAGTGTCGAAGGATCACATCATAGTGTAGGTGGTGGAGAGCTTGATAGAGAAAAGTGTGCAAGAAAAGAACCAATTGGATGCACTCACAGAGAATTTCCAAGCCTTGGAGAAATCTATGCAAGAGGAAAACACAACCTAAGTGGCTCAAGATGAGCCACAGGTTAGTGTTGGGGGGATTGTTGGAGAAGGCAATTTTGGGGTTTAGCGAAGTAACTAGGGATAAGGGACTAAGGAAGAAATGTGCACCAGGAAAGAAAGGAAAACAATGTGATAGAAGGGACAAAGGAAGCAAGACGTCAGGAAAGAAGGAGGATCAACGCAAAGTTAAAGCAAGGAATAGTTGGATCGAATACCAACCAAGTGCAAGGAGTTAGAAAGTGAACAAGTGGATTCCACTTATAATTACGGTTTTGAGTCATAATGTAAGGGTTTTGACCCATTTTGTAATATAAATAAGGGATGTAGTAAGAAAATAGGACATATCTATCATTGTAACTTATGTATGAGAGAAGTACTTTTGAGCAACTTTGTGAGATTTGCTTTGAAGTCTCTGTTTTGTTGAGAGATGTAGATCTTAGATGGAGTTAGTGTGGAGATGTAATTGTCAAGTCACAAGATATGGAGCTTGGTACAACGCTAGTCAGCCTCACCGATATTGAACCCATGATGTAATGCACACAATGCAGGATCTTTTTTTTATGAATAATAATAATAATAATAATAAGATCTTTGTGGACGTATCCCAAGGGGGTGAACCACGATAAAAATGGTGTCTCTATGTGTGTTGCGTTGATTTTATATGCGTAATGATAAATACATCTATTAGATTTAATTAATAGCACGCATTAGAATAATCATGCATAATGAATGTTATTGAATGGATAAAATAGTATATTTGATGAATTTTATGGTATAATGCATGCTAAAGTAGAGGTAGAAGTAAGAGGAGCATCCCCAATCCCTTCCATGACTATAGACATCTGCCTCCTATAATCACCCATAAGCCATCTTGGGTGAGACTGGTTTGTGCGTGATGTATCCTTCTGGTTTAATAGAAGGGTTGATGGTGAATAGGGTTTTGTTGGAGAACTAAGGTAGAACCTGGGCCAACCCATGATATAGAATAACAAAATATGATGCGAAATTAGTCACGAAAAAAGTACATGACCACATTGAAGAAGAACGTGAGGAGGAAAAAATACAAAGAGAGAGGATAATGCAAGAGCTAATAAACGTAAAGAAGGTATTAGAGCATATATTATTTACCAAGGCGCAACACCAAGGGGAAACATAGTAGAAGAAAATAGCGCAAGCACATCCGATGCCCCTCGCAGAGTGAGGATAATACAGTACATATAACATCATCAACAACTGGGAATTTTATCCTTACTAAATACATTATGTGAATGGACGAAGGCATGGCGCAGAAACAATTCAAGGACATAGAATGGATGGAATTGGTATTGGCTAAGATACCAACAAAAGCGCTCTATCAGTTATAGGTCAGTGTTGCGCAGGAAGTACAGGGCAAGGATGGACACAACAAACATGGAGATAGACAAGGAAGCCAAGGAGGAGCTAGAGACAATTCTTACAGAAGTGTGGATAGAACAAGATGAGGAAAAACAACGCGCAAACAAACTAGAGAAAGGACTTGAGGAATTCTTCCAGATGTTTCCATACAACACACTAGCAAGAGAACTCATTGCGAAAGAAAAGTTAAAGAGGCTAACACATATGATGGAGGGGTATAAACATGAGATAGTAGAGTTGGTTGGGAAGATGACACCAACCATCCCTCCAGAAGTTTGAGACGAGAGGAATCAACAGGAAATAGATCAAAGATATAGTATTGCACTGAAAATAAAAGAAGTAGTAGAGCTCTATGAAAGAACCGTGCAAATATGAACAAGCCTCACAAAAGATGAAAGGATCCAGTAATTGGATTAGAGGGAAGAGAAGATAAATGTTGCAGTGCAATATGTAAAAAAAATACAGAAGAAAATGTCCATATTATAGAGGATGAAGGCCGCGTAGGAGATGAAAAAAATGCAAGAAGAAGTGAAGACAATCCAGGGGGAAATACAGACCAAACAAACTCAGTTGGAGCCCCTACAGGAACAAGCTAAGAAGATGATAGCAGAGTTGGAAGTAGAGAAAAGCAAACTATAACAGGTGCACTCGGAAAGTAGAGAAGTGATGAATGAGAACATCACAATGCAGGTGGTGGAGACCCTAGTAGAGAAAAGTGTGTAGGGAAAGAACCAAGTGGATGCACTCATAGAGAAGTTCCAGGCCTTAGAGAAATCTGTACAGGAGGCACACACAATCTGAGTGGCTCGGCACGAGACATAGTTTAGTGTTGGTGGCTTGTTGGAGCAGAAAATTTTGGAGTTTAGCACAATAAATGAGGCATAAGGGACTAAGGAAGCAGTGCATGCTAGGAAATAAGAGAAAGTAGCGCGACAGAAGGGACCAAGGAAGCAACGCGTCAGGAAATAAGGAGGATCAGTGCAAATTGAAAGAAAGGAATAGTTGGATCAAAGAACAACTATGCACAAGGAGTTAGAAAGTGGACAAGTGGATTTAACTTAGAATTAGGGTTTTGAGTCATAATGTAAGGGGTTTGACCCATTTTGTTATATAAATAGAGGATGTAGGAGGAAAATAGGAAATATCTGTCATTGTAACTTTTGTATGAGAGAAGTATTTTTGAGAACCTTTGTGATATTTGAGTTGAAGTCTCTATTTTGTTGAGAGTTGTGGAGCTCGGATGGAATCAATGTGGAGATGTAATTGACGGTCATCTCGCAAGATATGGAGATTGGTGCGACGCAGGTCAACCTCACCAATACTAAAACCATGATGTAATGCGTGCAGTGCAGGACCTTTTTTTGATGAATAATAACAATAAGAAGTAGAATATATTTGTGAACATATCCCAGGGGGGTGAACCATGGTAAAATTGGTGTCCCTATGTGTGTCATGTTTATTTTATATGCGTAATGATAAATGCATATGTTAGAGTTTATTGATAGCACACACTAGAATAATCACATATAATGATAAATGCATTTATACGTTATATTATGGGTCCACTTTTATTCAAAGATGAGCATTTTATTGTTCTCTAGGGTGATCCCTAGGTGAAGCATCTGGAAGGTTCATATATGGTTTTTAGCTTTTAACCAACACCAACCCCTCTGGGCCTTTACCCCTTCTTCCCATAGAATGAGAGCCAACCCCTTATTTGGATCAATACACCCTAAAATCCCAAGAGATAAGGAAACATAGGGGAATAATGATGACAAATGGTAAGTATGGTTGGAAATAGTACGATGGCTAATCAAGGGATTTCCCAACAACAAATCCATTCCCAAAGAAGACCACTCACTAAGGCACAATGTCAACCACCAAGGTGAAGCAGGAAAAAAGACATAATTTCCAAGAACATATCATGAAATCTAGAGCAACCTAAGATACAACATAATCAAATGGCTTAGGTTTTGAAATGATTCTCACCATAATTCTGACTTGAGGTACTGCCTTCCGAAAGACAAATGGTGTGGTGGATGCTATCTGTAAACTTGTGACCATCTGTGGTGGTGAGCGGTTTTTCCATATATGCAAAGTGTATTGCTGGTCATATAGTCTCTCAGTACTCCATATCTGCAACCTGAGGATCATCTCTTTAGTTATCCACAAAATGGGATAACAGTGCCAACACCAATTATCAAAAGTTATTTATTTAAACAATTTTTATTAAAAATGATGACGAAGTCGTCTATTTTGGGAATTAAAAAAGTAAATTATACATAAAATCACATAAAAAAAACTTGTTATATCATCTGCCATCGTCTCTCTGTTTGTAGACCTTGGAACAGTGAATTAATACGAATCCTCTCCTTTCACCGATTCAGAAGAAATTCTTATATTGTTCCCTCACTGATTCAAGAAGAAATCCTTCTATTGTTCCCTGTCATTCAAAATGGAGTTTCCAACGTGGCGGTCTCAATTGCCCGGCGATCTAAAAGAGAATGCATTGGCATGGTTGCCAGCCAAAAGAATATGTAGATATTTCGTCATGTGTAAAGAATGGAATGCCCTCCTCTCATCTACAAAATTCATAACTAATGATTGGGCTGCGACACCTACCAAATTCTTTACAACTTCCTACAATCAACAATAGTTTTTCTTGGTCGACGGCCACAATGCTCGTGGCAGGGGAGGGCCACGGCCACACTGGAGAAACATATAAAGTGACAGCGCTGGCACAGTCGGCGAGCGCACAGAGTACAGCGGGATATCTACCACAGAGAGTGGAAATCTATGATCCGCGTTTGAAGTCATGGAGTACAGCGGGACACCTACCAGAGAATTAGTCGTTATTGCGGGAGAGGTCTGTTATTTCAGAGAATATGTTGTACTCTCAGGTTTTGGAACTAAATTCAGGGAGGCACGGCATCCGAACTTTTAGCGTCCAAAACGGTGATTCTTGATTCTTGTAAATTTATATGGTCGAATTCAAGTGAAAAAAGTCATTTGTTAGAACAAATAGTCAATTTCTTATTCTTTCTATTAACACAAATTGTCATTTTGTATTTTAATATTATTTTTCTTTATTACATTTCTATACACAAATAAAATTAATTCCATGGATTTTCATTGTAAATATAACAAATATAATAGTTTTGTTTTATTCTATTTTATATATTATATATATTAGTAAAATTGATTGCATGAATTTTTATATTACTTTCCTTTATCATCATGTTTGGTGTTGTGCTCTACGATTCACAATGTTTGGTGTTTCCTTTGGAACATCATGTTTGGTGCTGTGCTCTACGATTCACAATGCATTGTTAAACAAAACAATGGTGCTTCAATAACATGGTATCATCCGTGTGTTCCTAGTAATAAATCACACCACTTACTTTGTAATGAATTGATATAATGTAGTGGTGTCCATACTGACAAAAACTGCAATGTATAATTTATATTATACATTGTATAACTAAACATCAAGTTGGTGCTTTGGAAATTATAATTTATCGGTACAAAAATATGTACCATTAAAGAAAACATTGATGCGTCAATAGCATGGTCATGCCAATGCATTTATATTAACACATCACACCATTTAAGTTGATATAATACAATTTCACTGATTGGTGTGTCTGGATCTAAACAAAGCACTGGTATTATAAATATCACGATACTAGGCTAAATTTTCACAAATTACCATCATAGTGCATCTTATGGTAGACACTGCTAATATGTTAGGAAGTGCGCCAATTGAGATAAGCGCACTAGTGCATTGTATTAATCAAACACATCGCCTAGTTTTTGACAAAAAAAGTTTCTTCGTGGTGTGTCAAATAAATAAAATGCATCGGTGATGTATATTACAACACAACAAGAAAAATGCATAATAATTTATCATATCGATTTATTTTATAGGATGGCCAATTAATGCTGTGTTGTAATACAAACACACTGGTATCAACACATACAAAGATAAAATGGAGAGTCAATGCATTAAATTCAATGAAACACACCAATGCACGGTTAAGTGAGTTGCACTAGGAAAGATATTTTTAAAAACATCTTTATGATGTGTCTTTTAAAATACGCCCATTAACGGTGCATCAAGAAAAGACAATGCACCAATCAAAAGTGCTCGATGCTCAAAGGAACATAGAGAGTTAGTGCATTTAATATAACCAAGTTCACATAATTGTTTAACATTAATAATGTCTACTACAGTGGTGCATTCCATAGAACCAATTGCCCCGAGTTACACAGTTCATATGTGAAATGGCATCATGGGTCATTTTCTATGACAACCATTAACCGATGCACCATATATCACAATGCACCGCTATAGATATAAGTGTTCGATTAACAATGATGTAATGGTACATTATATTTAATACACCTTTGTTTTGTGCCATATGTCTGATATAGAGCATTGGAAGCGATGCATATAGGTTTGTTTATAACACTGGTTACTTTTTCACTTTTATTTTTTGAAAACATCAACTAATTTTAGTTTTTGATAGATACAAATTAGTTATATATGTTTATCTGTTTATATTTTAAATTATTTTATCTATATATATGTGCCTAAAAAAGATTTTATGTTAATCAGATACACTGACAACATTGAGATCGGTTGCAACAATAATTGCAACCAAAAGAAAAACAATTTAATTCACACACTGCATATGCAAACCTGTAGAGTTAAATTTTGTGGAAATTTTTCTTTGTGTAGGCACAAATATAGGTCAATATTTGGTGCCTCTCATAGTTTAGTGCATCGACTCGATCCTATTTCACTTCCTTAGTGCTTAGCCTCACATCCTCTCATCCATTGACTGCTCAACTTTATCCAATATACCATCGTCGTCATTCCTGTAGCCATAATATGAACTAGTGTCAATTTTCTTGTAGATCACATACCTACACCTCCTCTTTTTTTCCTTGAGGGGGATTATTGAATAGATCTTTGAGGACGGGAAGAAATTTTGTAGCCCAAATTATTTGTAACTGGGACCCTTTCTAGTGGCACCGAGAACATCAAATTCGTTCCCTTCCAAGTCCATCATCTTGACCCCTACTTTGGAATAATTAGGACTACCAAGATCTACGATTGGAGCTTCCTAGTGCCCCTTTCCCGTGTTCAACAAGAAAGAAACCTAGTGGATGTATTAATCATAACATTATGTCAGCCTCAAGAATGACCTAAGCTCCATATTGTATATTTAATAGAAGTTAAGAAGCACATTTGGAAAAACAATCGATGATCCATAAGATTTTTCAGAATGTCTTATCACTAAATATTAAGCATTTTCTTGGCCTCGACCTACTCCTCCATGAGATCCTAACCCATTTACTTACTAAGAATCTCATCGTATTTCTTCTTCTTTGCAACCATGTGCTCAATCACTTTCTCATCTATAAGGGAAACATGGGAAATAAACTCTCACTCTCTCTACTATTGCTTTTCCCTTTTCCTGCTTTCCCATTTCTTCACCACATCCTCATCTTCCTCGAATAGGACTGGCTTAATCAAAATAAATTCTCCGCCTCTTGATCATCAATCTGGCCTGCCTCTAGATAGAATCGATCCTTCACCACTCCCTCAACACTCTATCTCACATATCCTCCTCTATGGGTTTCTCAACATTCTCTAATATAACATTCTCGTCATCCCTGTTGCCATAATAACTGGCATCATTTCAGTTGTAGAATGCATACATATACTTCCTCTTCTTGACCTCACATGGATTATCGAATAGATCTTTGACACTGAGAAGGAATTTCTCAAATTCACTTATAAAATTGGTTACTAGAAGATTGTAACATGCCATCTTCCAACAATCAATTGTATAAGTGGGAAATTCCTCCTCAACATCAAAGAGCTATTTGATATGCCCCTCGAGGAATACAAGATGAGGTCTAGGTATGTGATTTACAAATGAACTTACACTAGTTATTATGGTGACAAAGATGGCGAGCAAAATATCTTGGAGAAATTTGAGTGGCCCACAAAGGAGGAGATGGGGGCCAAAGCACTAAGAAAGTTGCAGAGGATCGAGTCTATCTAGAGTGAGGCTATCTTGACGATCAAGATAGGTGAGATCATTTCCATTAAGTTGATTCTATTCGAGGAATATTTCGATGTGGTGGAATAAATCAGAGAGCAAGACAAGGGAAACTAGCAACAAAGAGAGTGAGAGTTTGTTTCCCATGTGCCCCTTCTATATGAGAAAGTGATCGAGTCCATAGTTGTGAAGAATAAGAAACATGATGAGATTCTTAGTAAGTACACAGGTGAGGATCTCATGGAGGAGTAGGTTGAGGACAAGGAAGTGTTTAATATTTAGCGATAAGACATGTTGACAAGGTTTATGGATAATCAATTGTTTTTCCAAATGTTCTTCTTAACTTCTATTAAATATACAGTCTAGAGATTAGGTCATTCTTGAGGCTGACACAGTGTTATAATTAAGACATCCACTGGGGTCCTTTCTTGTTGAATAGGGGAAAGTGGCACTGGGAAGCTATGATCGTAGAGATTGGAAGTCCTAATTATGCCAAGGTAGGGGCCAAGATGACGAACTTGGAAGCGAACAAAGTTGACAAGTCCGATGACACGAACAAGGGCCCCAATTACAAATACTTTGGTGATAGGAAATTCATCCCCATCTTAAAATAGTTATTTTATAAGTCCCCTCTAGGTGCACAAGAGGAGGTGTAGGTATGAAAATTACAAACGACTTGATGTTAATTCATATTATGGAAACATGAATGACGAGTACAATATCTTGGAGAAAGTCAAGAGGCCTATGGAGAAAGAGATGTGAGGAAAAGCACCGAGGAAGTGGTAGAGAATCGATTCCATGTGGTAAATTATGAGAGGCATCAAAGAGTGATTTCCTCCACAAAGAAAAATCTCCGCAAAACTTTGTCAATTAGTTTGTTTATCAATGATTTTGTATGTACCAACCTCTCTGGTGTGCTTTCAATTGTATCATTGCACTATAAACATAATAACACACATGTACATTTTGTTTTTTCAAATCATGTTGATGTTGTTGTTGTTTGATTTATAAAATGTATTATAAGTACTATTATCGCAAGATTTGTAGTTGTGCAAATCCCAACACAAGATCCCCAAATCTTGAGTAACTACGGGAAATCCTACCACTGTCATCTTAGTAAGAAATCCCCTGAGTTTAGTGTTGGAGGAGGTCCACCATAAGGGAGGCTTCCTCGATGACCTCAAGGGATCAAAGTAGCAATTTGTTTAGTTAAGCCTACCACCCCCTCTCTTGATCAACTAAGTGAAAGTCTAAGTCAAGGAGAATTAAGAGGTAACAAGATGTTTGAGTACCTGGCCAGAACAAGAACACTTCTAATAAATATATGATGATTTCCAAGTACAAACATGCAAATAATACCTCTTTCAGACACTAGGTAAAAATCACTATGCATGTTATGAAATTGCAACAATTGCATCCAAAAGCAGAGAGTAAAACTCTTATTGCAGCAATACCATCCAAAATCAACAAAAACCTCATCCAATACTAGTCTTCCTTGGTAGCACAATCCATAGCTAGTAGTGCCATGCAAAAACTTGAAAACCCTGTTTACTATTGTTCAATGCTCCTTCCCTAGTTTTGACATATAACCTCTCAAAACTCCCACTGCATGTGCAATGTTCGTTCTAGTACATCCCATTGCATACAACCAATTTCCAACCACACTCGCATATGGAACACGATATATGTCCTCCTCTTCCTGTGTCTTGGGACACTGATCTGCAGATAAATTTACACCTACAGGATTAAGAGACCCTGACCAATTTACATTCTTGCATATTAAACGTCTGCAATATTGTCTCAATATATTTTCTCTGATTTAACCATATTTTCCGGTTTTTTCGATCTCTTTTAATTTCCATTCCCAAAATCAAATTTGCAGCAACAATATCCTTCATGTCAAATTTAGAGGACAACTAAGTTTTCACATCCTAGATAATATCCCCATTGTTTCCTATCAACAACATTCCATCCACATGCAAGACTAAATAAATCAAAAGATCATCAATTAATTTAAAATGCACACAATTATCTTCTTTGCTTCTTGTGAAGCCAAGTCCTAGCATATAAGTATAAATTTTTTTATACCACATCCTTGGTGATTGTTTTAAACCATACACAAACTTTTTCAGCTTGCATACCGACTCCTTCTTTCCCTTCATAGCAAATCCTTCTGGATTATTCATGTATATTTCTTCTTCCAGATCCCGATGTAGGAATGTTTCCTTCACATCCATTTGTTATACTTCAAAATCAAACACAAAAAAAATAGATAATATAAATCTAATAGAATTTAACTTGGCAACATGAGAAGAAATCTCACGAAAATCAATTCCCTCAAACTGGGAATAACCCTTTTCTACTAAATGAGATTTGTATTTCTCCACTTTTCCTTCTACATTCAGCTTCTTTTTAAATACCCATTTTCTTCCAATGATATTTCTTCCAATCGGCAACTCCAATAGATCTCATGCCTCATTCTTATCCAAGGCTGCCATTTCTTCAACCATGGCCTTTTTTTTCATAATTTTCCATCCTATGAATCCACTGCCTCCCTAACAGTTCTAGGATCATCATCAGTAATAGAAGAAGGAAAATTTGAACAGAAATTAGGTGGAGTATACCTTTCCAGTAGCCTTTTTTCCCACACCGATCTCCTTAATAATGGAGTATGAGGATCTTCTTCTTATTATTCATATTCTTCTATAGAGTATGATTCATCATCCTTTGGATCAAACTCTATTTTCTCTGGTTATTCCTTACTTGGTAGGTGTTGGATGTTATGGGCTGACCCGGGTTCTACCTTAGTTTTCCAACGAAACCCTATTGACCATCGACCCTTCTGGTAAACCAGAAGGATAGACCACGCATAGAGTGAATAGTGCAATCTCACCAGAGATGGCTTATGGGTGACTACAAGACGCAAATATATGCAGTCATGGAAGGGATTGAGATGTTTTTTTATCGTATACTTCTACTTTAACATGCATTCTACCATAACATTCATCAGATCTACTATTGTATCCATTCCATAACATTCATTATGCATGATTATTCTACTGTGCACTGTAAATAATCCCTAATAGATGCATTCATCTAACCATTCATTCATCATTAAGCATATAAAATAAATCAAAATACACATAAATACACCATTTGTACCGTGGTTCATCTCCCCCTTGGACTACATCCACAAAGATCTTATGATTCTTATTGTATTCTTCATCAAAAGGTTATGTGTTGCACACATTACATCATATATTTATGAATGGTCCAAGAGGTTGAAAAACATCGGACCAAGATCCATAGCTTGCGACTTGACCCTCAATTATATCTCCATAACTCTATCCAAGCTCCACAACTCTAAACAAAATAGATGCTTCAACTCAAGACTCAAAAAGGTGCTCCTACAATAGGTTCTACACAATGATTATTATCCATTGATTGATTGATACCCCTAGCTACCTCATACATCCTTTATTCATACTACAATAAATGGGTCAAAACCCTTACATTGACAAAAAACCTAATTCTAAGTGGATTTTGAAAAAGTGCATTATTTATATGTATTGGGTGTATAAGAATGGGTATCTAATCAAAATGGTTTTTTATTATTTAAAAGATATATTGGAAGGGATGTGCAACAAAAGGATTTTTGGAAGTCTTTATAAATATCTAGTGAAATTTGAGGTATTCTTTAATATCCCATGAATACATGTGTTATGGCATAGTTTTACTAAGTATAGACCTCATGATGAAAGTGTGAAAGGAGAAAATAAGTTGGGTTTCAGATCATAATGCATGATTTTGTGTCTAGGAAATAAACCACCACATGACCTCTTGAGGGGATCTATTATCTCCTTGTGGGAATATGAGTGTCATTAGTTACTTGAATACTAGACAAGGGTCATAGGGCCTTGGCAAATGGAGGAAAGTCGAGCCAAAGTCCCTAAAGGTAGATTTAAGGGATCAAGGACAATGGACAATTCCTCAAGCTAGCTATGACCTCATGATGGGGATATTTGGCCTCATAGTGAGGATATAAGTTGATCCAGGTGGATATTGGTGGCCACCCACCTATTCCAATTGCCTCCTCGTGTCCATTTTTGTTCATCACATCCTTCTGTACTACTTTATAATTGTGAGTTCTACACTTTTGAGGTTGTCTTATGCCCCACACATTCTCCAGGTGGATACGACTGGCCTCTCGCCTAATCCAACTAGATTATTTTGTATGTTTTCATGTCAACACATCTTGTTGTACTTTCAAGGATGTTTTGGAACCCTAAACATATTTTTTTTTCTTGCCATAGTTAGACTGTAGACGAAGTCAGAGTTTGACAATAGAATGTGTATCTGTTTGAAAGACCTTTCTAATGGGCTATCACATGCCTAAAACAAAGGTCGTATGCAAAAGTTATGACCTTAGAAAGTTGAAGGACCAAATTACACCAACTTATCCATAGGGCCCACATGACTTTTGGCATTTCACCTTCCAAGGTTAGGTTTTTGGATGTCTAGGGTTTTGGAATTCATGAGTAATATGAAAAGGGCCTATGGAGTGTCATTATAATCCATTATGCTCAGACGAATGCGCGTAGTAGCCATGTCTCTTCTCAGAGATAGCTACCACCATTCGAGCAAGTTTTAGTTCTACAGTTTTACAGTTTTAGCCTATTTCATTATTTAATAGAAGATATTGTTCACTAGATATTTGTGTTATTCTTCCTATCTATCATGTGTTTATTTTATTTAGTTTGTTAATCAATTCGTTCCGATCCTAAATCTAGATCAGTGGTATTAGAGTGGTCTCCTCTTCATTTATTTTTCTTCGTGCATGTCCCTAACAAGGTCTGGGTACAAGAAGTTGGGAGTCGAACCAACCAAGCCATTACCAGATCAGCTGCGTCGATCCCGATAAAAACCCATAGGAGATGAAAATAAATATGATGGAGCAAGAGATCATATTAAAATGTTTCCTGAGGAAACCCTCACGCGACAAAGGAACAAAATGATGGAAAACTTCACACAGATCCTTTGACTGTTTCCCATGGGAGAATCATCTTCATAAAGCGACCATGCAAACCCCTTCAGGGTACAAGTAAATTTTGATATTCCATTATTTGAAAGACTAATAGATGCGGATGTTGTAGATGAATGGTTGAATATGCTCAAAGGATATTTTTCGGTCCACAATTTTTCCGATAGGGAAAAAATCAAGGTCGTTCCCCATGTGAAAGATTGGTAGGATACTTACTATGAGCAAAGGGTCATGGAGGAATATGAAATTTTTTTGGTGGCCCCTACAAGGGATTCCTTTCGGGATGTCATTAAAGAATATTATTACCTTGTTGGAAGTTACAAGGACCAGTACACCAGATGGACCACCCTACGTCAAGGAAGGGACTAGACAGGAAGGGACTAGACAGTACCAGACTTCACCAATATTTTTGACACCCTACACACCAAATTGGGTATTAAATATTATGAGCATCATCTGGTGCTCAAATACCATAGTTGTTTTCATAGATACATTCAAACAGAAATGGAGTTCCTAGACATCACCTTGTTGGGAACGACTTATACATACGCTATCAAGATCGAGCTAAAATTTAAGCAAAAACAACCAAACTTTGGATCTGCAAACCCATCATAGTCGAAGCAAGGCGAAGGAAACCCCAACCCACATAGCAAGGGATGAATTCGAGATGGTTGCCCTCAGGACAATCCATCCAATCCGCAACATAAGAAGGGAAACAACAAGAAGAATAAGAACACAGGAAAATGGTGCAAGTACCATAAAATTACTTAGCACGACACCGACGAATGTCTCCCTAAGAAGCCCCGCATGGCCAAGCTGAAGGCTTCTGAGTCAGAGGTCGATTCTAATTTCGATTCAAATCCTGAAGGAGGGAAGCAAATTATCGATGTTGAACCCAATGCCACAGTCGCTACCACCAAAGTGTGGCCAAGAGAACCAGAGGAAGGGGAATGGCTCTTTCACTCAAAGATGTGGGTCAAGGGGGCTCTGATTCATTTCATTGTTGACAACGATAATCATAAGAACCTGATTTCAACAAAGGTTGTCAAGTAGCTGAATCTACCAACGGCATCGCACCCACATCCCTACACCATCGGTCGGCTTCGTCAACGAAGAGATCTTCGCATCAACCAACAATGTCTTCTACCCTATGGCATCAAGCCTTTCAAAGATGAGGTATTGTGTGATATTGCTCCCCTTGAAGTTTGTGATGTTCTTTTAGGACAACCATATTTGTGGAAGCATCATGTTGTGTTTGAGTCTAGACCCCATAGTGTTATTATTACTTTGGGTAGACAATTGTACAATATCCCAGAGGTGGCACTGCCTACTGCTATTTCTTTAATCTCTGCTAAGCAATGCATTAAAGTCATTTCATAGACCGAGAAGTTCGTCTTCTTTGTAATGAGTTCAAGAGACTAGTATTTTACACTTGATTTTCAATGAGTTCAAGGGTTTTTTGCTTGGAAGAAGGAAGGGGGAGAGTTGAGTTTCAGTTGAGAAGGTCATGGATTCTCACTTGAGTTTCAAATATATATTGGATGGGGTTGTGAACTTTAGTTCATGGAAGGAGAGGATTGCATTATTGTTGGAAGAACATGAGTTCTAGGATATTGTGCACCATACTAACACTACACATATTGTCATTCCAACAGATCCCACTCAGTTGGATGCATGTAACAAGAGGAATGTTAAGGCAAAGATATTAATCTTGGATATAGTCAAATATCACCTCATTCTTCACATTTTAAGAAAGAAGAATGCCTATGAAATGTGGGAATCTTTGACCAAGATATACCAAAGTTCAAATGAGAATAGAAAGATGGTATTGAGAGAGGAGATAAGAAACATGAAGATGACTGAGAATAAAAAAGTGTCCTCATATCTCACAAGAATCACTCAAGTTCATGATGAGATTGGCACAGTTGGAGAGGTTATATCAGACAGAAAAATGTTCAGGACAAATCTGAGTGGTTTTTCAGAGAAGTGGAACTCCTTTGTTAAATGTGTTGTCTCCAGGGAGAACAGTCCCAACTCAGAGATATTGTGGGATGAATTCATACAGGAAGAGACTCATGAGGAGGATCTTTGTAGTAGACATTCAAAGGGTGAGGAGAATGAAGAGAATGCTGCTCTATTTGTGAAGAAGAATGAAACGAAGGCTAAGGGAGGGAAGAAGTATTGTCATGGAGGTAAGACGGTGTTGGCCCTTGACCAAGTTTTGGAGAACCTTGGTCATGTTTGACCATTTTTGGGGCTTCGACGGGCTGGTCAAAGGCAGAGCGCAAGGCAAAGCAGAGATCGTGAGATATTGACCCCTTTTTAGGACATTTTTGGGTTTAGGGTTTTATGTAATAGGTATGGGATGTCGGCCCATGGGTTTACCCATGCTTTGGCCCCTTTTGTAATGTATAAATAGAAAGATAGGTGATGTAAGTAGTGGTGCTTAGGGTGATATCATGCTAAGTCCAAGCAATGTAAGTAGTAGTGAATGTTTGTGGTTTAGTGTAGAGCTAGAGGCTTTGTGCATGCTATGTGTTAAGACTTGCATAGCTAAGTGCAAGTAATTATAAGAAGCTAGTGTGAAGACTGTGTAAGAAGGCTTTGTGCTATGACCTAACTCAGGAAAGGAGGATCTAGTGAGGTGCGCGCAAATCTCCTGTCCTATGCAAAGTGGGTCTTGTGGCTTTGTGCATTAAATGAAGATAATAAAGAGAAGAAGAGTTGGTAGATGTAGCCCCACGCTGGGGGTGAACCATGTATATCCTATGTTGTGGTTTCTTTGTGCATTATGGTTGTTATATGAGTTATGCTTAATGTAGCAATATATGTTAGATGCATATAATATAGTAGCTTAGTGCTTAGTGATGTGAATGAATGCTATACCTGATCCATTTCTATCTGCTAAGTGCTTGGATGTGTTAGATCTTCTTGAATACCGTGGTGTTCTGTAATTAGGGTTTTCTCCTGCGAAGTGGATAAGAGTTAAATATTAATGAAAGTTAACTGATAAGTGCTCTGTTAAGTACTGTGATCACAAATTTGTGTCACAGCTAGGTTGTAGACACTTGAGTCTTGCAACCACCCCTGCCTCTACCTCCGGTGAGACTTCATCTGCTTCGCAGGTGTTGTCGAAAGGGTTGATAGTTAGGGTTTTGTTGGTGCATTGTTGAAGAATTGAACCTTGGGTCTGCTCCTGTGCCAACAAATGGTTCTATTGCTAGGACCTGAAATTGTGATTGTTGGGAATTGAAGAAAAGAAGAAAGATTTGTGCATAGATATGTTGCTGTGGTGTGCAGTACTCTACTTGACTTGCAAAGTTCTGTGCTAAGAAAAGAAGAATGTTCTAAAGAAAAGAGGTAAGATATTAAAGCTTTGTGCTCTGAGAAAGTTAAGATGAGTGAATTTTTTTTTTTTTCGAAAGAATGGATCTAGGTATGTTTGATAGATTTTGTCCTAGTCTAAAAACTAGGGCACATCTAGAAGAAACAAGATTTGATATGAATAGATCTGATAGAACTAGTGAAAGATATGTTATTCCTATGCATAGAAA
>JZKD02S2110806.1:0-12470 GCA_000966675.3 Picea glauca
CTTTGATTGTAAGTTGATTCATTTCATTAATAAAAAGAATACGTTTCCCATCCCAATGCATGAGTTATCTATGATTTGATGAATTTATGATTGATTTCTAACCCTTGAGTAGAGAAGTAGCATGCATGCATAATTGTTATTTGTCTTGATTGTAGGTTATCTGTGGAAGGAGCAATGCAAGAAAGTGGTCAAAACGCAACGGAGGATCTACATCGAACGTCGGTAAAAAGGTTAGTGGTTCTCTTCATGCATTTATTGTGAAAGAGGGTTTTTTATCTTGGGTTGAAGGTTAAAAAGTAATTTATTTTTGGTCAAAATCTGCATGCAAGTCTGACCCTAGTTTTCTAGTCCGTAGGGTATTTTTCCCAACAACAAAATTGGCGTCCGTACTGAGGAGAATAGTCTTTAGGGTTTCCGGATTTAGTTGAGTTTTTTGGGTGGTTTAAAGATTAGATTTTCTATTTCTTTGCATGTATTTTTCTGTAAGGTCTGAGCTAGCAGTGAGCCTAGTTCTTTATACCAGTTTTCCCTGACTGTTGCTTGACGGTAGTTGTCAGGACACACAGAGGTACACGCGGCCTGCAGAAGGCTTGCACACATGTACCTGTGCCCTATCCTGTTACAGCCCGTGTGTGAAAGATAGTTGTAGAGGTAGTAGTAGAGTGTAGGAGTTCAGAGAACTTTAAAGGCATTCCTCCTCTTCCCTGTCAGAATTATACATTCTCAGGGGGTTTTCTGGAATCCTGTCTGAGTCTTGCTGGTTCATAGTCCTGTCTTAGATTGCTTTTTTTGCCTTATTATTCCTTGCATTAATTTTTTTCTTTTTTGTTAGAAAGAGAATATGAGCCTTCAAGAGACCCTGGTTATCAATACCAGAGGCCTCTTCCTGGTCTAGACTGTCTGTTTTTACTTTTGTCTTAGAATTTATACATACACGCGGCTTGTACAAGGTCAGCCTGCGTGTACACGCTTCCTGTTTCAGCTCAGCACGCGTTTTCACGCGTGCTTCTTTAGTGATAGTACCATGCTTGACAGGCTACTTTTTTTTCAAGGTGGGGTAGTCATCTCCTCCTTTGATGAGAATTATTCTTCTCAGGTGTTTGAGTCTAGGGTTGAATAGTCAGTAGGTTAGGTCATCTTACCCTTAGCCTGCTTTTTCTCAGTTGATAGTTGACAGAAAATATAAAAAAAAAAATGGTTTTTAGACAAGCGTAAGATTCTTTGTTTTCTTTATTGCCATTGTGTGTATTTACTCTGATTCTTTGCGATCTACGCTTTAAGCCAAAATTGGTTTTTCTTGGTTTTGTGCTTGTCGGTATTTTCCCTTTGTTGCTTTACTAGCACTTAAATATAAAAAAAAAACAATCTCTTTTCATTTTCTTCTTTGTTTGAAGAGTGTGTTTCTGCATCACTAGCTAGGGAGAAGTATTTTGTTTCATAAGTTTTTTCATTGCATTTAGAGCATAAGTAGCTCGTATTCAATCGAAATTCCTTTATGTTTTCTGCATAAAATCTTAGAAAAATTGAAAAGAAAAATAAATCTTTCTTTGTGAAAAGTTGCTGAAATTTTGCATTTAGTAAAAGTCTTTTGTTTCCATCTTTTTTCATTCATTTTTGCTTTCATCTTTACACACCATCAGTTTCACCTTCATATCTGTTGATGTAAGAAAAATCCTTAAAAGCAACACTAATCTTAAAATCTACTGGACTTTTATGTTTGTAGGGTTCACACTCTAGTTCAGGATTAGGGCCTTGAATTAGGTTGGAGAGGAAACTCTTCAAGGCCACTCAAAACCAAACATTAGAGTCTAAGGTAGGGAGTGTCTAAGTCCAATTTCATGCAAGTTATCAGGGACCCCCCTCTAACACAAGGGATAAACATGAGGTCACGTGCAGAAAGGTAGTGGAGATAACCCCTCCAAAGCCGGACCAATCGTAGTGGAGAACACATATCGAGGGCTTGTTTTGGGATTCCATCGTTTGCATTTGCCACGGGGCTTCATGNCGTAGGGTGTTTTTCCCCAACAACAGAATTGGCGACCATACTGGGGAGAATCTCTAGGGTTCCTAGAATTTTATTTAGTTTTTGGGTAGTTTAAAGACTAGTTTTTCTTGCCTGTCTTTTCTCTTCGTTTCTGTAAGGTCTGAGCTAGTAGGGAGTTTGGTTTTCCATACCATCTTTCCCTGACTTTTTCTTGACTGTGTTTTTTGGGACCCACAGAGGTACACGTGGCCTGCACAAGGTCTGCATGCATGTACCCATGCCCTATACTTTTACAGCCCGTGCTTGAATGCTAGCTGTAGAGGTAGCATTAGCGTGTAGAGTTCATAGAACCTCATAGGCAATAATCCTATTCCCTGTCATAATCACACATTCTCAGGGGGTTTTATGGAATTCTGTCTAAGTCTTGTTTGCTAATAGTCCTATCTCAGATTGTTTTTTTCCTTATTATTTTTTTTCCTTTTCTTGTTAGAAAGAGTGTCCAAGCCTTCAAGGGATCCTGGTTATCAATATCAGTGGTCTCTTCCTGGTTTGGTCTACTGTTTCCATTTTTTCTTAGAGTTTAGATATACACTCGGCCTGAACAAGGTCAGCCCGCGTGTATACACACTCTGTCTATATTCAATGCACGTTCGCACGCGTGCTGTTAAAGTGACAGTTACGTGCTTGTACATAATAATTTTTATTGAGGGTAAGGCATTCATCCTTTCCCTTGATAATAATTATTCCTCTCAGGTGTTTGAATCTCTATGTGAGCAGTCAATAGCTTAGGATTAATCTTACCCTTAGCTTGCTTTTTCTCATTTAAAACGTTGTCAGAAAAATATTTTTTTTTTACGGTTTTTAGACAAGTGTGAGAGTCATTGTTTTACAATTGCTATTGTGTGATTTGTTAATCTGTTTCTTTGCGATCTGGGATTAGGCCAGAATTGTTTTTCTTGGTTTTTGCTTGTCGGTATTTTTCCTTTCTTGCTTTACTAGCATTTAAAATAAAATAAAAAATCTGTTCATTTTCTTGTTTGGTTGAAAAGTGTGTTTCTGCATTATTAGGCCAGGGAAAAGTCTTTTATTTCATAATTTTTTGCAGTTCACTTAGATCATAAGTAGCTCGTAGTTGAGTAAAATTACTTTGATTTTGCTGTCCAAAATCTTAGAAAAATTAAAAACATTTTTTGAAAAGTTGTCGAAATTTTGCATTCAGTAAAAGTTTTGTTTCTACCTTTTTTATTCATTTTTTTTTCTTTCATATTTTACACATCATCAGTTTCACCCTCATACCCATTGACATAAGACAAATCCATAAAAGTAATGCTACATTTAAAATCTACTAGACTTTTATGTTTGTAGGGTTCACAAACTAGTTCAGGACTAGGGCCTTGGATTAGGTTGGAGAGGAAACTCTTCAAGGCCATTCAAAATCAAACATTGGAGTCTAAGATAGGGAGTGTCTAAGTCTAGTTTCATGAAATTTATCCGTGAACCCCCTCTAACATAGGGGATAAACATGAGGTCATGTGCAGAAAGGTAGTGGAGATAACACCTCCAAAGCCGGACCAATCGTAGTGGAGAACACATATAGAGGGCTTGTTTTGGGATTCCATCGTTTGCATTTTTCACGGGGCTTCGTGGGTCTCGAATCCATTTGAGGTCCTAATTTTTCTTCCAGACCATTTTCTCTTGATACCCTTGACAGGTTTTGGGTTCTATACCCTACTCATTGTGGTCTACCCGACTTTCGACTGTACCCGCTTGGTGACTGTTCGCGTGCTGGCAACCTAGTTGGCAATCTTTGTTAGGGACATACACAGGTGACTGCGGGGGTATACCGTGGTACATAGGACAAACATCGGGCCATTATTTGCAGAGTATACCCGGAGGGAGCTTCTGTGTTCGAGTTTCACTTGCACCGGTAAGTTACTCTAGTGTTGGTTGTTGTAACTGTTCTTCCAATTAATTTAGTGTTTTCTTGTCTTATCTTCTAGGGATTCTTTTGTAGTGCGTGTTACTTTTGAGTGTTTAGACTACGTTAGAGTGCCTTGGATATTCTCATACAGTGGAGGATCCCGAGCTCTACCGGTCACGAAGGCTTCTTGGTCTGCCGCTGGTTACACCAGAGCCACCCCCGCCACCTTTAAGGCTGAAGCTAGACCAACAAGGGTCTTTTGAAGCGACCGGGTTACAAACCATTGTGCCCAAACAACCCCCAGAGGAATTGACCATTTTGGACCTTGAAGCAACTGCTCTTGTCCCAGTTGAAAACCTAACCACTGATTTCTTGGCACCTTTTATTGTACCAATTGAATTTTATGAGCACTAGATAGTGTCACACACAGCAATGGAAACAAATGTTGTTACTCCTTCTGGGAATTCTACAATTGCCACCACGGTTGTCACCACAGGAGAGATTTCATCTCCTAACCCACTGTCAACGGTCTGAGTCACCATGGGCTCGACCACCACTACTTCGCATAGTGTTCTGAACCCATATTTGGTGGTGACCACAACCCCTTTCACACCTAGTGCGACATGCCCTTCGTTCTCATACAGAATGCCTAGTTCGGGTACAAGTCCTATACTTTCCTACTCCACTTTACAGAATATGGGTCTAGGGATAGGGAGCTCTAGTGCTTCTCTGCAAAGTCACATGGGGGGAACTCCTATCCCTTTTAATGCTTTTCATTACGAAGGAGGTCATATCCCTCCTTCATCCACTTCACTCGGTGGCTCGCATCAGCAATCCGCTAGGCAACCTACACACAATAGTTTATTTGGAACGGGGAGTCAAGGACCACCTTCGCATAGTATGCCAGGAGGTTCGACATCATTTTATTGGAATGGAATGTTTGGTAACAACACCTTCTCGTCAGCCGCTTTCCCGACTGGGGGCAACCCCATTTTTAGAAAAACTACTCCTGTGCAGGGTATTATTCCTGCACAGGGGGAAAACCTAGCAGGACCTTGGAATTCAGGGCAAGGATCCGTTCCCTCCTCCGGAATGCCAATATGGGGTAATTCTTTCCACAATCAATGGAACCCCGGACAAACTACTATGCCTATCCCCATGGGACCGGCATGGGGTAATCCTTCCCAAAGTCCTTCGAATACAATGCATGCCCAACCATCTATGTCCTATTTGGGAAATCAGTCGATGATGTCTCCACATATGCAAAATCCTTACGTTGGCCAGGGCCATGGTTTCTACCAGAATTCAGGCCAGCAGCCAAACTTTTCCTGGCAACCTGGTGCCAGTCAAACTCCTTGACCCTTTTTCCCAGGTTATCAGAAGCAACATAAAATACCGTTCTTGGCAACTTTACACTTGCTAGATTTGACAAGGTTGTTGAATGACCCTATTTGTCATGATCCGCATTGGCCTCCTATGCCGACGAAGTTGCCTTCGGACATTCTGAAGTGCAAAGCCAAGCCTAACGAATATCCAGAAGATTATGTGACTACCTTTCATCTTTGGTGCTCATCTAACTCATTGAAAGATGACTCCATACAGTTGAGATTGTTTCAATGTACTCCCATTGGGAGTGCCGCGAAATGGTACATTGAGATCGATCACTCAAGATACTCTTCTTTTGGCGAACTGGCGATGGCTTTCCTTAACCATTTCTAGTTACCTATGAGATACGACACTGGCATAGAGCTACTCGCTAATTTCGAATAGACAACAACGAACCATATCTCTGATCACATTCGAGAATGGAGACGCTGAAAGAGTTTAATCAAGGTACCAGTTCCACTAGCATTCCTGCTTGAGTGGTTCCTTAAGTCTTTGGTCCCACAGTTATCCAAATATGTTGCGACGTTAGGATTTTTCTCTGAAGAAGACACCATCATGAGGGCTCAACAATTTGAGCTCATCTATTCTTAGTCTGGTTTATTATACAACATCTTTCTAGATGCGCCATGTTCAATACTGGATAAAACTAGACAGAGAGCTGGACCACATGCTGATGGTATTGTCGGTTCAGCACAAATCAAGCCCACTGAGCAATTGACAAAGCAGTTGCAGCAGTTACCCATACAACACACAACGTCCAGCCAAACTACTGCTTTGGCTGCCCCCCTACCAAAACGTCATAAGTACACACTGTGTAGTCGACTAACCCAAAGGCCACCCAACAGCCTGAAGGGAAGAAAAAACAACGAAAGAAGGGTAAGGGGGATAAAAAACCCAACGATAATGCTGGCGGGGACAACACTAANTTCGATACCCTGCTCATTGTGGTCTACCCGACTTTCGACTGTACCCGCTTGGTGATTGTTCGCGTGCTGGCAACCTAGTTGGCAATATTTGTTAGGGACATACACAGGTGACTGCGGGGGTATACCGTGGTACCTAGGATAGACATCGGGCCATTATTTGCAGAGTATACTCGAAGGGAGCTTCTGTGTTCGAGTTTCACTTGCACCGGTAAGTTACTCTAGTGTTGGTTGTTATAACTGTTCTTCCAATTAATTTAGTGTTTGCTTGTCTTATCTTCTAGGGATTCTTTTGTAGTGCGTGTTACTTTTGAGTGTTTAGACTATGTTAGAGTGCCTTGGATATTCTCACACAGTGGAGGATCCCGAGCTCTACCGGTCACGAAGGCTTCTTGGTCTGTCCTTGGTTACACCGGAGCCACCCCCGCCACCTTTAAGGCGGAAGCTAGACCAACAAGGGTCTTTTGAAGCGACCGGGTTACAAACCATTGTGCCCAAACAACCCCCAAAGGAATTGACCATTTTGGACCTTGAAGCAACTGCTCTTGTCCCAGTTGAAACCCTAACCACTGATTTCTTGGCACCTTTTATTGTACCAATTGAATTTTATGAGCACTAGATAGTGTCACACACAACAATGGAAACAAATGTTGTTACTCCTTCTGGGAATTCGAAAATTCCCACCACGGTTGTCACCACAGGAGAGATTTCATCTCCTAACCCAATGTCAACGGTTCGAGTCACCATGGGCTCGACCACCACTACTTCGCATAGTGTTCTGAACCCATATTTGGTGGCGACCACAACCCCTTTCACACCTAGTGCAACAGGCCCTTCGTTCTCATACAAAATGCCTAGTTCGGGTACAAGTCCTATACTTTCCTACTCCACTTTACAGAATATGGGTCTAGGGATAGGGAGCTCTAGTTCTTCTCTGCAAAGTCACATGGGGGGCACTCCTATCCCTTTTAACGCTTTTCATTACGAAGGAGGTCATATCCCTCCTTCATCCCCTTCACTCGGTGGCTCGCATCAGCAATCCGCTGGGCAACCTACACACAATAGTTTATTTGGAATGGGGAGTCAAGGACCACCTTCGCATAGTATGCCAGTAGGTTCGACATCATTTTCTTGGAATGGAACGTTTGGTAACAACACCTTCTCGTCATCCTCTTTCCCGACTGGTGGCAACCCCATTTTTAGAAAAACTACTCCTGTGCAGGGTATTATTCCTGCACAGGGGGAAAACCTAGTAGGACCTTGGAATTCAAGGCAAGGATCCGTTCCCTCCTCCGGAATGCCAATATGGGGTAATTCTTTCCACAATCAATGGAACCCTGGACAAACTACTATGCCTATCCCCACGGGACCGGCATGGGGTAATCCTTCCCAAAGTCCTTCGAATACAATGCATGCCCAACCATCTATGTCCTATTTGGGAAATCAGTCGATGATGTCTCCACATATGCAAAATCCTTATGTTGGCCAGGGCCATGGTTTCTACCAGAATCTAGGCCAGCAACCAAACTTTTCCTGGAAACCTGGTGCCAGTCAAACTCCTTGACCCTTTTTCCCAGGTTATCATCAGCAACATAAACTACCGTTCTTGGCAACTTTACACTTGCTAGATTTGACAAGGTTGTTGAATGACCCTATTTGTCATGATCCGCATTGGCCTCCTATGCCGACGAAGTTTCCTTCGAACATTCTGAAGTGCAAAGCCAAGCCTAACGAAGATCCAGGAGATTATGTGACTACCTTTCATATTTGGTGCTCATCTAACTCATTGAAAGATGACTCCATACAGTTGAGATTGTTTCAATGTACTCCCATTGGGAGTGCCGCGAAATGGTACATTGAGCTCGATCACTCAAGATACTCTTCTTTTGGCGAACTGGCGATGGCTTTCCTTAACCATTTCTAGTTACCTATGAGATACGACACTGGCATAGAGCTACTCGCTAATTTCGAATAGACAACAACGAACCATATCTCTGATCACATTCGAGAATGGAGACGCTGAAAGAGTTTAATCAAGGTACCAGTTCCACTAGCATTCCTGCTTGAGTGGTTCCTTAAGTCTTTGGTCCCACAGTTATCCAAATATGTTGCGACGTTAGGATTTTTCTCTGAAGAAGACACCATCATGAGGGCTCAACAATTTGAGCTCATCTATTCTTAGTCTGGTTTATTATACAACATCTTTCTAGATGCACCATGTTCAATACTGGATAAAACTAGACAGAGAGCTGGACCACATGCTGATGGTATTGTTGGTTCAGCACAAACCAAGCCCACTGAGCAATTGACAAAGCAGTTGCAGCAGTTACCCATACAACACACAACATCCAGCCAAACTACTGCTTTGGCTGCCCCCCCTACCAAAATGTCAGAAGTACACACTGTGTAGTCGACTAACCCAAAATCCACCCAACAGCCTGAAGGGAAGAAAAAACAACGAAAGAAGGGTAAGGGGGATAAAAAACCCAACGATAATGCTGGCGGGGACAACACTGAAAAATGGAAGGTGAGGGATCCATGCAACTTATGCATGGAAGACCACCCGACCCATCTATGTCCTCGACTTGCAGAGGCCCAAACGTTTGTCACGTAACAACAGGAAGCAGTGTTGACTAATCCCTTTCAACATGGGAAAAATCTAACTCAATCCTCTGCAAGCATGGAAGGGGGCAACCAAGAAACCTGCCCGCCTCTGAACAATCCCTCATCCGTGAATGTATATATGGTTAGGGGTGATGTTTTCATATCGACTAGAGTGCACAATTATAGTAAACCAAGCGCTTATGTGAAGGGTAAAGAAGCTGACCTCCCATCTCTTCCTCTACAGATTGAGAAGACATTGGGGGGAACAATGACACGCATTCCGAAAGGTGCATTTAAAAAATCTTCTCATAACGCAAACGCAAGGGCCACCCAGAACTACTCTGTGGTGGAGGATTTATCACAAACCCCTTGTGCGATGTCTGCTTTGGAGGTCCTCCAAAGTTGCCCTTCTCAGAGAAAATCCTTGTTAACCACTTTGGACTCTACTGATACTTGTAATCCGGGTACCATCATGTTAGATACAACTGACTTAAAACCTTGTCTGTCTTACCACATAGCATTTTAGATAGTAGTGGCTTACCCCACAAATTTTTTTACACGAAATATCTTCTGCACAGTGGTCGACGAGGGTGCCTCGACATGTGTTATGTTGTTGGCATGTTGGAAGGCTATTGGCTAGCCCGTTTTGTCTCCATCATCTACTCTCCTCACTGCTTTCAACGGTCATTTGTTCCGGCCACATGGCATAGTTCCTTCTTTCCCCGTGCAGTTAGGAGGGAAAACCGTGTGTGTCGAAGTAGAGGTAGTCGATGCTCCCCTTGACTATAACCTCTTGTTAGGATGGAGTTGGACTTATGCTATGCAAGCTGTGGTTGCTACAGTTTTCCGGGTCTTGTATTTTCCACATGAGGGCCAGATAGTGACCATTGATCAATTGTCTTTCTCCAGACCTGACCCAACTTTGGGGGCATCCATGGTCCTAATGATTGATAATCCTCAACTAGGTGTCGTTAACGTAGGAGTTGGTTTATGCCCATCCTTGATGGGTACCTTCAATTACCCACCTCCTCACGGCGATATCAAATTTATATCTAATCATAATAAGGTTGAGATTTTTCAAGTTTCGTCATTCCGCACGACTTACTTCGAGGATCCATGGATTCTTCCTTCCTCATCGACCACGATGGATGAGACAGGGAACTCGGGTATGTCCATGCCCTTGTCCACCGCTGAAGTAGCATACTCTTTAGTCCAGCAAGCTTCAGCTAAAACTAATCCAACTCCTGCACAAGAGTTAGCTCCACTTGTAGAGCCTATTTGGGCTCAGGGTTCTCTCGCCAACACCGATTCATTAGACTTAGTCTTTCCCTCTGACGAAGTAGTAATCAAAGCAATGACTATTCTGGACAAACCTTGGGAATATCTTCATCACACATCATATTTCCTCCCAGAGTTAAGCCGAATCGAAGCAGGAGAATTCATCGTGACTATGATGGGAGATCGGCCTTGTCCTATTAATCTCTTAGCTAGACATGAAATTTATGCTGAGAGAAATATGGCAACTATCACTGAAACTATACCGATCAATATCTCCTGAAACCCTGGTGTCATGGAGAATGTTTTCGTCAGAGCTGACTACTCCCTCGGAGAGATTCAACTCTATACAGATCTTTTTAAAGAATTCCACGACATTTTTGCCTGGTCTTACGAGGAAATACCCGACATCGACCCAGAAAGTGTCGATCATGAGCTAACTTTGTTGTTTTTTAAGCTCGCTTTGATATCCAAAAGCAACATCTGACGAGACTGCATTTATGCTTTTTGATCTCGTCTGGATTAACTGAGAAAAGTAACCATTATGGAGTCTTCTTTAAGCCCTTTTCAGACTCCTGAAAGATGAAAAGATTGCCGAGTGACCTTGTTTCTTCACACTCGTTCAATTGGTCCAGAAGAACGTTCCTTAAACGGGTCTTCTTTTAATCCATTTTCAGACCCTCTAAACATGAAAAGATTGCCGAGCAATCTTGTGGCCTTTCACGCTCTGTCTGACGATAGTTTACCCCTTTTTCGGTCCAGAAGGTCATCTGTACAAACAAAGGTATACTCTATGAAACTTCTGTTCATTAGAAGAGTACTCTCAGGTATAATTTTATCCCTTTTTTGGGGCCTGAGGGACTAAACTTACAAAGAAAGAACCCCCACAGATTCCATAGTTAAGCTCTTTTCAGACTCCCTAAAATTGAAAAGATTGTTGAGTGACCTTATTCTTTCACACTCATTAAATTGGTCCAAAAGAACATTCTTGGCGGAGTCCATAGTTAATCTTTTTTTAGACTCCTTAAAAATGAAAAAATGACCGAGTGATCTTGTCCTTGTCACACTCGTTAAAATGGTTTTGAATCGACGTCTAATCGGTGCTAGTTTACCCTTTTTCAAACCGACTAGACTATCTCCGAAAAAGATATCCCAATGGAGTCTCCTTTTATGTTTTTTCAGACTCTCTAAATATGAAAAACCATCGAGATTACCTTCTTTGGGCTCGCTAAACTTACATCGAAGGATGTTACCATTGTGTGTTTTATTAACCACATTTTCATACCTTATACACCAGCCTTGTGACAGTTTTCTTCTATGTCTAAACACCTTTGGCCACCAGAGGATTTTTGCCAAGTATCTTTCTACTAGAACATCAGTCTTTTCCTTGTGCCTTGAACTTGTATGTTTGCAACACTCGGTGCTCCCTTGTAACGTAATATTCCACAAATATTGAAAATAACAAAAAAATCAAATATACCCCAAAAAGAGGAAGGGAAAAGTATTTTCTTTATTGGAAGCATAATGAGTTGCCCTTGGATAAAGCACATTTGTCCGTTTGTTCACCAGACTATGGGATGTGGTACGACCTTAGGAAGCTTTTTCTCGCTATATAGAGTTGTGTCCTCCACCGTTTGGTTATCCTTCCAAACATATGGAGAGTTTGCGTCGCCTCCTGCTTTGTAGACTTATGATTAACATACATGCTGCCTGAGTCTCATCATTTGTCGTGCTATTATCCAAGGGAAGTTTATCACCAAGCTTGAGTCGGCCCCTCTACAATGTGTCTCTTGTCCTCATGCCCGACCATCCTGAAACATCCAATCAAGTCCTTGTTTGAAATCACTGAAGCCTTCAGTCTGATCATCAAGATTATCAATTCCATGACCGAAGAGCAGTCGAATACCTCTGGGTAGTGAAGTCGTACACTCATATTACACTCCTACTTGAGTTTTGAAGATTTTGAAGTTTTCGCTCAAGCTCTAAAGATCTCATCTCTAGCCATCAGGCTGAATCAACTTCTGGAAGATGGATACTCAATATGTATATCTTTCTGATTTTCAGATGTAGCTCCATTGTGTATTGTTTGCAACTACTCTTTATAGTTATTTGACATGGATCTACAGTGTATTTGATTGATAGCCATGGTTCTATTTTATCCCGAGCATGGGTATTCTCGCCTCGGTGAGACATTTATTATTTTGCAGATGACACCTCCCGGTTCCTGATCCTTGGGCTCAATTGTTCGGCACATCAGTAAAGATTGGTAATGTATTTCGTCCATCAGATGCTCTTCTGACCTCACACATTAGGGGGCATCTGTTATAACCCTAAATTGCACCACACATGCTTACCTGGAATCAGGCCAACTCATATC
>JZKD02S2110817.1:0-12211 GCA_000966675.3 Picea glauca
CAGTGTTCGAAGGAGAGCATAGAAGACTATATAGGGAAGCCCAACTGGCCTATATAATCAGTGATGAAGCCAATCCCACCAACCATCCTATTTTTGCCTTGGACACTAATTTAGGTTCCAGTTTACTCTAACTCACTCATGCTCCCGAACCCCCTCTCGAACTCAGAAAGCACGCCACCTTTCCTCGTGAGCTTCCTCCTCCCATCACCCCTGTTTGGAAAATGTTTTTCGATGGAGCCTGTTCCAGGGAAGGTGCTGGTGCTGGGGTGTTTTTTGTGTCACCTGCTCGAGAAACCGTATCTCTATCGTACAAATTAGAATTTGAAACAACCAACAATGTGGCAGAGTATGAAGCCCTTGTCCTAGGATTAAGAGCTGCAAGGGGAATGGGAATTCAGGAGGTAGCAGTGTTTGGAGATGCAGATTTGGTGGTCCAACAGATCAAGAGCACTTATCAAGCTAAGCATCCTCGACTTAGGAATTACCGGAATGTAGCATGGGACCTAATTGACAATTTCTTCTTAGCCTTCAATATATCTTTTATTCCAAGGGAAGATAATGTCGTGGCCGATTCTTTAGCTGTCTCAGCTAGTTTACTCAAAGTTCCTCTGCCGCCTATGGTTAACTCTGATGTTGAGATAAAATATAGGCCCTCAGTACCCGACAATGTCAAGAATTGGAAGGTATTCGAAGATGATCTGGAAATCGAAAGATTTCTACAGTCTGTTTATGAATTTTCTGCGTTGCACATTGATTAGGATCCTGATACAGAGGAAAGCCCTCACCCTGAGGTGTTTCTAAATAAAATTTCTAACCACCATATTATTCAGCTACCCAGTAATCATATTCTGAGGGGACTAATTCCTTTGGAAAGATTGTTTGATGGGAATGATGTGGCAGTAAAAGGCAGGGTTTCAGATAAAGATGTTGACACAGCCGAGTGCAACATTGGCACACCAGAGGAGCCTAAGTTTGTCAAGTTGTCAAGCAGTTTGACCACAGAGCAGAGGGCCGAATATATTGAGTTGTTGGAGGAATTTTCTGATGTGTTCGCATGGACCTACGAAGACCTCAAGACATATGACACATCTATCATTGAACACAAGATCCCATTAAAGGAAGGAGCTAAGCCGTTCAGGTAGAAGCTAAGACAAATAAACCCCATGTTGATGCCTGTCATGGAGAAAGAAGTAAAGAAGTTGTTGGAGGACCAGATCATCGTCCCCTTGAGGTATTCTGATTGGGTGGCCAATTTGGTTCCGGTAAGGAAGAAAAGCGGAGAGATCAGGCTCTGTGTCGACTTCAGGAACCTGAACAGGAGCTCAAAGAAAAACAATTACCCCCTACCCAATATGGAACACATCTTGCAAAGGGTAACCGGAGCATCTAGGATCTCCATGATCGATGGTTTCTCTGGTTATAATTAGATATCGATCATGCCTGAAGACAGAGAAAAGACAGCCTTCACCACTCCCTGGGGCACATTCATGTATGCCAAAAAGCCATTCAGACTGATGAATGCAGGAGCGACGTTTCAGCGAGCCATGAACATAGCCTTCATTGGAGAAAAAGATCGGTTCATGGTGATCTATCTGGATGACATCACAGTCTTCTTGAGGTCTGACAAAGAGCACTGCAGTCACTTGAGGAAAGTCTTCTCAAAATGTCGAAGATTTGGCCTTTCCCTAAACCCCAAGAAATCCTTGTTTTCTATGGAGGAGGGGAAGCTACTAGGCCATATAGTATCAACAGAAGGAGTGAGGATTGACCCTAGCAGAGTGGAGGCAATTAAGTCCTTGTCGCTTCCCAGGTCAAAGAAGGAAGTTCAAGCCTTTTTGGGGAGGATTAATTTTCAGAGGAGATTCGTCTCAAATTTCACTGTGTTGGTGAAACACATCACATCCATGCTCAAGAAGGGAAATGAAGTAAAATGGACCATTGAACCCAGGGAATATTTTGTCCATATAAAGAAGGCATTGACTGAGGCACCAGTGCTGGTCAGCCCTAACTATTTGAAAGATTTCCTGATTTTCTCCTTCGCTTCTTTCGATACAGTGGCGGCGTTCTTGTTGCAGAGAAATGAAGAGGGGCGAGAGAATCCCATTGCCTTCTTCAGCAAGGCGTTAAGAGATGCAGAGGTCATATATGAAATCATGGAGAAACAAGCCTATGCTTTAGTGAAAGCTCTCAAATCTTTCAGGGTCTATGTCCTACACTCAAAGGTGATCGCATATGTTCCTTCATCCTCTGTGAAGGACATCCTTGTACAGCCCGACATTGATGGAAAGAGGAGTAAATGGATAGCCAAGATCCTGGAATTTGACCTGGAAATAAGGCCTACCAAATTGATCAAAGGTCAAGGCTTAGCCAAGCTGCTGGCTGAAGCCAATTGCCAAGATTTGGGGGTAAATTTCATGAAAAAATGCTCAGGAATTCAACAGGGTCAGTTGTCTGAAACAGACCCTCAAAGAGAACCCCCATTGGCTCGATGTCCATGGTATAAGGATGTCATATATTTTCTGTAGGAATTGCGTCCCCCAAATGGCCTACAAAGAAACACAACAAGAGCTCTTAAGCTCAAGGCAGTCAGGTACTACCTTATCGATCAAATTTTATACTGGAAAGACCCCCTGGGGGTGATTTTGAAATGCATGGATCCACGAGAGGCCGACAAAATCATGGTCAAGTTTCACAGCGACCTATGTAGAGGGCACCATTCCTGGAAGACTACAACCCACAAAATTCTCAGAGCCGGATATTATTGGCCCACCTTGTTCGCTGATGTCCATAGAGGAGTTAGAGCCTGTATCACATGCCAAAGATTTTTAGGAAAGTAGCAGCTCAAGCCTCTGCCTTTGCAGCCTGTGGTTGTTTCGGGACCTTTCCAGAAATGGGGCCTGGATTTTATTGGAGAAATCCACCCTGCTTCCAGTGGGAAACACAGATGGATCCTGACGGCCACAGATTTCTTTACTAAATGGATAGAAGCTATCCCTACCAGGAGCACTTCCCATAAGGTAATCATTGGGTTCCTAGAGGACCTCATCACAAGGTTCGGTTTCCCAAGTAAGATTGTCACTGATAACGCAGCCGCTTTCGGGTCTGAGCCATTAGCCAAGTTTTGTGAGCAGTTCGGGATCAAACTGATTCACTCCACCCCATATTACCCACAGGGCAATGGTTTAGAAGAGTCCTCCAACAAAAGTCTGATAAGGATCATCAAAAGACTGTTGGAAGACAAAAAAAGGGCTTGGAACTCGACGCTGAAATTCGCTCTATGGGCTGATCGGGTGACTACAAAGAGATCGATAGGAATCTCCCCTTTCCAGTTGGTATACGGAGTAGAAGCTGTCTTTCCTTCTCAGCTGACCATTTCTGTAGAAAAATTCTTCCAGGACTATCAAGAAGATCCCAATGACATGATCAGAAGAATTCATCAACTGGTGGAGGTCCAGCAAGCCAGGGAGTAGGTAGTGGACAGAATTCAAGATCAGCAATAAAGGATCAAGCAGGTTTTTGATAAGAAATCCAAGAAGGAGGGGTTTCAGATAGGAGACCTAGTGCTGAAGTGGGATGCCCCTAAGAAATACAAGGGCAATAAAGGTAAATTAGAATCCCTATGGATCGGGCCTTTCAGAATCTCTGAAGTCTTCTCAAATAACACATACCGGCTACAAGATTTGGAGGGCAAAGAAATTTTCAGCAGCCTAGTAAATGGGCATTTTCTTAAAAAATGTTTTGTCTGAGCCTTCGATGGCTCCTGTATTCTGTAAATATTGTCTTTTCTCTTCTTCATTTTTTCTTTTATTGTTTCGGCTTAATAAATGACTCCATACCCCAATAGCAAGGCACTGGAACTGCAAAATGAGTCCTTAGAGCATCACAGGGACAACTCTATCCCCCATGGAGCCTAATGTTAGCAACATTTCTTGTCTTTGGTATTGGGATACACAGGTCTACAGGTTGCCTGAGGAGTGCCCAAGCGCAACACAAAAAAGAAGTCCTTTTCGGACTTAAAATCAAGTGAGTGGGTAGTTCATTCTTCCACATAAAGGTTTCAGCGATAGAGCAGGACAAAAATTGATGAGTAATTGCAAATTAACCGAGTCGCGCCAAGCATAGCAAAAAAATGTTTTCAAGGGGTGTCAATCACGATCAGTATGAGCGCAACANACCTCACATATGCTACTATCCCAGTGTTCGAAGGAGAGCATAGAAGACTATATAGGGAAGCCCAACTGGCCTATATAATCAGTGATGAAGCCAATCCCACCAACCATCCTATTTTTGCCTTGGACACTAATTTAGGTTCCAGTTTACTCTAACTCACTCATGCTCCCGAACCCCCTCTCGAACTCAGAAAGCACGCCACCTTTCCTCGTGAGCTTCCTCCTCCCATCACCCCTGTTTGGAAAATGTTTTTCGATGGAGCCTGTTCCAGGGAAGGTGCTGGTGCTGGGGTGTTTTTTGTGTCACCTGCTCGAGAAACCGTATCTCTATCGTACAAATTAGAATTTGAAACAACCAACAATGTGGCAGAGTATGAAGCCCTTGTCCTAGGATTAAGAGCTGCAAGGGGAATGGGAATTCAGGAGGTAGCAGTGTTTGGAGATGCAGATTTGGTGGTCCAACAGATCAAGAGCACTTATCAAGCTAAGCATCCTCGACTTAGGAATTACCGGAATGTAGCATGGGACCTAATTGACAATTTCTTCTTAGCCTTCAATATATCTTTTATTCCAAGGGAAGATAATGTCGTGGCCGATTCTTTAGCTGTCTCAGCTAGTTTACTCAAAGTTCCTCTGCCGCCTATGGTTAACTCTGATGTTGAGATAAAATATAGGCCCTCAGTACCCGACAATGTCAAGAATTGGAAGGTATTCGAAGATGATCTGGAAATCGAAAGATTTCTACAGTCTGTTTATGAATTTTCTGCGTTGCACATTGATTAGGATCCTGATACAGAGGAAAGCCCTCACCCTGAGGTGTTTCTAAATAAAATTTCTAACCACCATATTATTCAGCTACCCAGTAATCATATTCTGAGGGGACTAATTCCTTTGGAAAGATTGTTTGATGGGAATGATGTGGCAGTAAAAGGCAGGGTTTCAGATAAAGATGTTGACACAGCCGAGTGCAACATTGGCACACCAGAGGAGCCTAAGTTTGTCAAGTTGTCAAGCAGTTTGACCACAGAGCAGAGGGCCGAATATATTGAGTTGTTGGAGGAATTTTCTGATGTGTTCGCATGGACCTACGAAGACCTCAAGACATATGACACATCTATCATTGAACACAAGATCCCATTAAAGGAAGGAGCTAAGCCGTTCAGGTAGAAGCTAAGACAAATAAACCCCATGTTGATGCCTGTCATGGAGAAAGAAGTAAAGAAGTTGTTGGAGGACCAGATCATCGTCCCCTTGAGGTATTCTGATTGGGTGGCCAATTTGGTTCCGGTAAGGAAGAAAAGCGGAGAGATCAGGCTCTGTGTCGACTTCAGGAACCTGAACAGGAGCTCAAAGAAAAACAATTACCCCCTACCCAATATGGAACACATCTTGCAAAGGGTAACCGGAGCATCTAGGATCTCCATGATCGATGGTTTCTCTGGTTATAATTAGATATCGATCATGCCTGAAGACAGAGAAAAGACAGCCTTCACCACTCCCTGGGGCACATTCATGTATGCCAAAAAGCCATTCAGACTGATGAATGCAGGAGCGACGTTTCAGCGAGCCATGAACATAGCCTTCATTGGAGAAAAAGATCGGTTCATGGTGATCTATCTGGATGACATCACAGTCTTCTTGAGGTCTGACAAAGAGCACTGCAGTCACTTGAGGAAAGTCTTCTCAAAATGTCGAAGATTTGGCCTTTCCCTAAACCCCAAGAAATCCTTGTTTTCTATGGAGGAGGGGAAGCTACTAGGCCATATAGTATCAACAGAAGGAGTGAGGATTGACCCTAGCAGAGTGGAGGCAATTAAGTCATTGTCGCTTCCCAGGTCAAAGAAGGAAGTTCAAGCCTTTTTGGGGAGGATTAATTTTCTGAGGAGATTTGTCTCAAATTTCACTGTGTTGGTGAAACACATCACATCCATGCTCAAGAAGGGAAATGAAGTAAAATGGACCATTGAACCCAAGGAATCTTTTGTCCAGATAAAGAAGGCATTGACTGAGGCACCAGTGCTGGTCAGCCCTAACTATTTGAAAGATTTCCTGATTTTCTCCTTCGCTTCTTTCGATACAGTGGTGGCGGTCTTGTTGTAGAGAAATGAAGAGGGGCGAGAGAAGCCCATTGCCTTCTTCGGCAAGGCATTAAGAGATGCAGAGGTCAGATATGAAATCATGGAGAAACAAGCCTATGCTTTAGTGAAAGCTCTCAAATCTTTCAGGGTCTATGTCCTACACTCAAAGGTGATCGCATATGTTCCTTCAGCCTCTGTGAAGGACATCCTTGTACAGCCCGACATTGATGGAAAGAGGAGTAAATGGATAGCCAAGATCCTGGAATTTGACCTGGAAATAAGGCCTACCAAATTGATCAAAGGTCAAGGCTTAGCCAAGCTGCTGGCTGAAGCCAATTGCCAAGATTTGGGGGTAAATTTCATGAAAAAATGCTCAGGAATTCAACAGGGTCAGTTGTCTGAAACAGACCCTCAAAGAGAACCCCCATTGGCTCGATGTCCATGGTATAAGGATGTCATATATTTTCTGTAGGAATTGCGTCCCCCAAATGGCCTACAAAGAAACACAACAAGAGCTCTTAAGCTCAAGGCAGTCAGGTACTACCTTATCGATCAAATTTTATACTGGAAAGACCCCCTGGGGGTGATTTTGAAATGCATGGATCCACGAGAGGCCGACAAAATCATGGTCAAGTTTCACAGCGACCTATGTAGAGGGCACCATTCCTGGAAGACTACAACCCACAAAATTCTCAGAGCCGGATATTATTGGCCCACCTTGTTCGCTGATGTCCATAGAGGAGTTAGAGCCTGTATCACATGCCAAAGATTTTTAGGAAAGTAGCAGCTCAAGCCTCTGCCTTTGCAGCCTGTGGTTGTTTCGGGACCTTTCCAGAAATGGGGCCTGGATTTTATTGGAGAAATCCACCCTGCTTCCAGTGGGAAACACAGATGGATCCTGACGGCCACAGATTTCTTTACTAAATGGATAGAAGCTATCCCTACCAGGAGCACTTCCCATAAGGTAATCATTGGGTTCCTAGAGGACCTCATCACAAGGTTCGGTTTCCCAAGTAAGATTGTCACTGATAACGCAGCCGCTTTCGGGTCTGAGCCATTAGCCAAGTTTTGTGAGCAGTTCGGGATCAAACTGATTCACTCCACCCCATATTACCCACAGGGCAATGGTTTAGAAGAGTCCTCCAACAAAAGTCTGATAAGGATCATCAAAAGACTGTTGGAAGACAAAAAAAGGGCTTGGAACTCGACGCTGAAATTCGCTCTATGGGCTGATCGGGTGACTACAAAGAGATCGATAGGAATCTCCCCTTTCCAGTTGGTATACGGAGTAGAAGCTGTCTTTCCTTCTCAGCTGACCATTTCTGTAGAAAAATTCTTCCAGGACTATCAAGAAGATCCCAATGACATGATCAGAAGAATTCATCAACTGGTGGAGGTCCAGCAAGCCAGGGAGTAGGTAGTGGACAGAATTCAAGATCAGCAATAAAGGATCAAGCAGGTTTTTGATAAGAAATCCAAGAAGGAGGGGTTTCAGATAGGAGACCTAGTGCTGAAGTGGGATGCCCCTAAGAAATACAAGGGCAATAAAGGTAAATTAGAATCCCTATGGATCGGGCCTTTCAGAATCTCTGAAGTCTTCTCAAATAACACATACCGGCTACAAGATTTGGAGGGCAAAGAAATTTTCAGCAGCCTAGTAAATGGGCATTTTCTTAAAAAATGTTTTGTCTGAGCCTTCGATGGCTCCTGTATTCTGTAAATATTGTCTTTTCTCTTCTTCATTTTTTCTTTTATTGTTTCGGCTTAATAAATGACTCCATACCCCAATAGCAAGGCACTGGAACTGCAAAATGAGTCCTTAGAGCATCACAGGGACAACTCTATCCCCCATGGAGCCTAATGTTAGCAACATTTCTTGTCTTTGGTATTGGGATACACAGGTCTACAGGTTGCCTGAGGAGTGCCCAAGCGCAACACAAAAAAGAAGTCCTTTTCGGACTTAAAATCAAGTGAGTGGGTAGTTCATTCTTCCACATAAAGGTTTCAGCGATAGAGCAGGACAAAAATTGATGAGTAATTGCAAATTAACCGAGTCGCGCCAAGCATAGCAAAAAAATGTTTTCAAGGGGTGTCAATCACGATCAGTATGAGCGCAACAGTTGTTTCACGAGCTCGGGGTCTGTGAGTTCAAAGGGCGGACCATATCCCTTTGGTTGCACGAGATTTCAAGTCACGAAAAGCGACCGGAGAAGGTCAACCATCGTTGACCATCGCGTCTCGGGACTTCGCAAAGGGAGAATGCCAAAGTCTGATACTCCGACTCGCGAGGTCACGAGTAACGAAAGGTGCGAGTACTTGGGCCCTAGCCAACGGTTACATGTGGAGAGCACTGACCAAAGAGGGATTCCTGCCCGTATCACCATCTTGGGAAGTGGGAGTTGAAGAAAAGGAACCAAGGGTCCCCGACTCGCGAGTCGCGAAATGAAAAGCGCCCAAAGGTGGGCCCACATTATCAAGGAGCAGCCTCAACCGTCCATCTAAAAAGGACGCCTGGCACGTAACTAGGCTCCTCTCCTTCTCGTCCATCGCGATTTCGAAGCTCAAGAAGCAGTTCCCTCACATCCTCGTTGTGTGAAGTAGTGAGAGCATTTAGGACCTGGGGCCCACCGCAACGTCGGATGAGTTTAGAACCATCGGATTTGGAGGATGCACGGCACCAGATTGAGCCGTCTCGGCATATCGCTCGTCACAATTTCAAGGAGCAAGGAGCAGCCCCTACATACTCGCGAACGTCGAAAACCGCCATGGGAGTAGGCACGTGGTCACAGCTCGTGGGCACTTGGAAAAGGGGGAAACTGCGTAAAGGAAGTCGAAGCACCGAATTCAGTCACAGAAAGGCCCGTCACGACCTCCAGTTGCCATCGGACCCGACTTCAATCCTGGTCTTCACTTGGAGTAAATGAAAGCAAGAAGGGGTGGTTGAAACCTCTCTTCTTTCATTAATTGTGAAGTATGGAGGGTATGGTAAGCAGTCCGCTCGAGAGGGTTCTATGTACCCTTTCTTGCAGAAAATCCATGCCGAGTCCTCAACTAGCCGAAGGAGGTCTGCACATGCTAAAACAACATTTACAGGCTCAACTACTCTTNCCAAGATCCTGGAATTTGACCTGGAAATAAGGCCTACCAAATTGATCAAAGGTCAAGGCTTAGCCAAGCTGCTGGCTGAAGCCAATTGCCAAGATTTGGGGGTAAATTTCATGAAAAAATGCTCAGGAATTCAACAGGGTCAGTTGTCTGAAACAGACCCTCAAAGAGAACCCCCATTGGCTCGATGTCCATGGTATAAGGATGTCATATATTTTCTGTAGGAATTGCGTCCCCCAAATGGCCTACAAAGAAACACAACAAGAGCTCTTAAGCTCAAGGCAGTCAGGTACTACCTTATCGATCAAATTTTATACTGGAAAGACCCCCTGGGGGTGATTTTGAAATGCATGGATCCACGAGAGGCCGACAAAATCATGGTCAAGTTTCACAGCGACCTATGTAGAGGGCACCATTCCTGGAAGACTACAACCCACAAAATTCTCAGAGCCGGATATTATTGGCCCACCTTGTTCGCTGATGTCCATAGAGGAGTTAGAGCCTGTATCACATGCCAAAGATTTTTAGGAAAGTAGCAGCTCAAGCCTCTGCCTTTGCAGCCTGTGGTTGTTTCGGGACCTTTCCAGAAATGGGGCCTGGATTTTATTGGAGAAATCCACCCTGCTTCCAGTGGGAAACACAGATGGATCCTGACGGCCACAGATTTCTTTACTAAATGGATAGAAGCTATCCCTACCAGGAGCACTTCCCATAAGGTAATCATTGGGTTCCTAGAGGACCTCATCACAAGGTTCGGTTTCCCAAGTAAGATTGTCACTGATAACGCAGCCGCTTTCGGGTCTGAGCCATTAGCCAAGTTTTGTGAGCAGTTCGGGATCAAACTGATTCACTCCACCCCATATTACCCACAGGGCAATGGTTTAGAAGAGTCCTCCAACAAAAGTCTGATAAGGATCATCAAAAGACTGTTGGAAGACAAAAAAAGGGCTTGGAACTCGACGCTGAAATTCGCTCTATGGGCTGATCGGGTGACTACAAAGAGATCGATAGGAATCTCCCCTTTCCAGTTGGTATACGGAGTAGAAGCTGTCTTTCCTTCTCAGCTGACCATTTCTGTAGAAAAATTCTTCCAGGACTATCAAGAAGATCCCAATGACATGATCAGAAGAATTCATCAACTGGTGGAGGTCCAGCAAGCCAGGGAGTAGGTAGTGGACAGAATTCAAGATCAGCAATAAAGGATCAAGCAGGTTTTTGATAAGAAATCCAAGAAGGAGGGGTTTCAGATAGGAGACCTAGTGCTGAAGTGGGATGCCCCTAAGAAATACAAGGGCAATAAAGGTAAATTAGAATCCCTATGGATCGGGCCTTTCAGAATCTCTGAAGTCTTCTCAAATAACACATACCGGCTACAAGATTTGGAGGGCAAAGAAATTTTCAGCAGCCTAGTAAATGGGCATTTTCTTAAAAAATGTTTTGTCTGAGCCTTCGATGGCTCCTGTATTCTGTAAATATTGTCTTTTCTCTTCTTCATTTTTTCTTTTATTGTTTCGGCTTAATAAATGACTCCATACCCCAATAGCAAGGCACTGGAACTGCAAAATGAGTCCTTAGAGCATCACAGGGACAACTCTATCCCCCATGGAGCCTAATGTTAGCAACATTTCTTGTCTTTGGTATTGGGATACACAGGTCTACAGGTTGCCTGAGGAGTGCCCAAGCGCAACACAAAAAAGAAGTCCTTTTCGGACTTAAAATCAAGTGAGTGGGTAGTTCATTCTTCCACATAAAGGTTTCAGCGATAGAGCAGGACAAAAATTGATGAGTAATTGCAAATTAACCGAGTCGCGCCAAGCATAGCAAAAAAATGTTTTCAAGGGGTGTCAATCACGATCAGTATGAGCGCAACAATTGTTTCACGAGCTCGGGGTCTGTGAGTTCAAAGGGCGGACCATATCCCTTTGGTTGCACGAGATTTCAAGTCACGAAAAGCGACCAGAGAAGGTCAACCATCGTTGACCATCGCGTCTCGGGACTTCGCAAAGGGAGAATGCCAAAGTCCGATACTCCGACTCGCGAGGTCACGAGTAACGAAAGGTGCGAGTACTTGGGCCCTAGCCAATGGTTACATGTGGAGAGCACTGACCAAAGAGGGATTCCTACCCGTATCACCATCTTGGGAAGCGGGAGTTGAAGAAAAGGAACCAAGGGTCCCCGACTCGTGAGTCGCAAAATGAAAAGCGCCTAAAGGTGGGCCCACATTATCAAGGAGCAGCCTCAGCCGTCCATCTAAAAAGGACGCCTGGCACGTAACTAGGCTCCTCGCCTTCTCACCCATCGCGATTTCGAAGCTCAAGAAGCAGTTCCCTCACATCCTCGTTGTGTGAAGTAGTGAGAGCATTTAGGACCTGGGGCCCACCGCAACATCGGATGAGTTTAGAACCATCGGATTTGGAGGATGCACGGCACCAGATTGAGCCATCTTGGCATATCGCTCATCACAATTTCAAGGAGCAAGGAGCAGCCCCTACATACTCGTGAACGTCGAAAAGCGCCATGGGAGTAGGCACGTGGTCACAGCTCATGGGCACTTGGAAAAGGGGGAAACTGCGTAAAGGAAGCCGAAGCACCGAATTCAGTCACAGAAAGGCCCGTCACGACCTCCAGTTGCCATCAGACCTGACTTCAATCCTGGTCTTCACTTGGAGTAAATGAAAGCAAAAAGGGGTGGTTGAAACCTCTCTTCTTTCATTAATTGTGAAGTATGGAGGGTATGGTAAGCGGTCCGCTCGAGAGGGTTCTATGTACCCTTTCTTGCAGAAAATCCATGCCGAGTCCTCAACTAGCCGAAGGAGGTCTGCACATGCTAAAACAACATTTACAGGCTCAACTACTCTT
>JZKD02S2110828.1:0-10809 GCA_000966675.3 Picea glauca
TAGCCAAAAATTGAAGAAGATAGGCTTCCTGGAAGTTCCCCTTCAAACTTGATGTCTCTAGATCGCCAAAATGCACCCTTGTTGCCTCAACCTAGCCCCCACGTGATTTTATGTGTTAAAACTCAGCACCGGGCGCAACCGCACAAATGGTGCGAACTGTAGGACGGTTATGGGCGCGCCTAGCCCCTAACCGCCAAGGTCATGGTCATGTGGCCCATGTGACCACGCATAAGCGCAAAACGGGCTTCATTCCAAGAGAGAATAGATAATGGACAAGTGGCGGTTGAATGGTTGGTCATAACTGTTTAAACCAAATCAAAATTCGCGCGTGCATACGGTGTAACAAAGGGTCATATGGCAACGATATGTGCGACCGGGGGCTAACTCTGTTTACAATATGCGCATGCAATGTATTAACCAGTGGCCATATAATTTAATAATAAAACTGCGAGATGAACCGTTTGAAATGTGCGCGCCAAAATTTCGGAAGGTATGGTCGTATGATAATACAATACAACCGTGGGTTGGGGCTAAACCCCAGCCCGACCCCCCGCCAAAATGTATACAATTAAAACTTAAATAGTTTTTAAACCATATAGATAATAAGTAACACCGTGTGGCATGCCAGTCAGGTGGCAATTGCTAAAGCGCTTGGTCCTTGGGGAGGTCCGGGGTTCGAACCCCATGGACTCCATAATATTTTGAACTAACAACCAATTACAACGGTGCCACATGGCACCACACCATTTACCAAAATGATGCCATGTGTCACATCGTGACTCACCCAAATCTACCAATAAATGAATGCCACATCACCATATGCCACCTCGTGCCACATCATCATATGACCTCTGCCACGTCAGCATCTGTACGGACTGTATGGATTGTACAGTCAGCATCCCGTTTTTTTTTGCTTGTTTGACGTTTTGAACAGAACGCGATCTATCTCTCTCATCCGACGTCCATTTGAACCCAAACAAGTTGCGTTGGGTTTGTGACGACGAGGCCTAATCTCCTGTTCGATTTGAAGCCATTCCGAGCACTTTGAATTTTGAACAAAATTTGATCCCCTGGATCAATAATGAGCCTCGACTTTTCACAAGATTTCACTCTTTACATGTTCACCTCTGATCGATCTTATGCCGTTGTGCTAACCCAAAAGAATGCTTAAAACAACGAAATTTCTATTGCCTTTATGAGGTCAGACTTCAAGGGAGCATAGCGTAATTATCCAACTGTTGATCAGTAGGCTTACGCTATTTTTAAAATGGTAAATTTTTTTCGATCATATCTATTGAAATCTAGAACTAAAGTCATTGTGCCTTACCCCGCTATCAGAAATTTGCTAGTACAAAAAGAACTGGGTGAAAAATGGGCAAACTGGATGACATCCTTACAAGAGTATGACCTCGATATTACCCCTACACAAATTGTTAGAGGCCAAGGTCTATGTAAATTATTCACTGATTCAGTTGAAGAACAACAAAGTCAAATTGATGTGTTAACTGAAGATCAACATAATCAAAGTCAAATCTATTGTGCACAAGATCCTGCTAATTCTTGGTTTGAGGACATTAAGTTTTATCTAACACACAGTTGATCTCCTCGTCATCTTGATCCAAAAAAGAGAAGAGCATTAAGACTAAAATCTACACCTTTCCAGGTGGTGAATGGTATATTATTTCACAAAATTTTTGATGAAATCCTTATGTGTTGTCTGGAAAGAGATGAAACAGATAAAGTGTTATCTGAATTGCAGGCAGGAGAAGCTAATGGGAACTTTGGTGGAGACACTACTTCTCACAAAGTATTAAGAGCAGGGTACTATTGGCCCATGCTATTCAAAGACCATACATTATGTCACAAATGCGTAATATGCCAAAAGGCTTCTAGATGAGTACAAAAGGAGGCATTCCCACTGCAACCTGTCTTGGTGGATTTCCCTTTTCAACAATGGGGTCTTGACATCATTGGCCCAATTAACCCCACCTCCTTGCAGCAACATAAAAACATTATTACAATGACAGACTATTTTACCAGATGGTCTGAGGCTGCACCATTAAAAGTGGTAAACACCAGTCATGTAATATCTTTCCTTAATTCAAACATCATTACTCGATTCAGTATTCCTAAATGTCTGGTTTTCGATAATGCTTCCTATTTTTTATCCCTCGATATGAGTGTCTTTTCTTTAGAAAAAGGGATAAAACTAAAATATTATGCCATATATTACCCCCAAGGAAATGGTTTAGTAGAATTGACAAACAAAAACTTGATCAAGATCATCAAGAAGACAGTTTCTGAAAACCACAAAAGCTGGCACAACGCACTATTCAATGCAATCTGGGCTGATAGGGTGACTCCGAAAACTATTGTTGGTAATTCCCCCCTCTTTCTCGTTTATGGAAGGGAAGCAATTCTTTCTCTACATGTTCTTCTTCCCTCTTTGCAACTATCACAAAAATTTCAGGAAGAGAATTGTCCTCCCCTGGAAAGTTGAATTAATGCTTTGCTGAAGTTAGAATAGGTAAGAGCCTAAGTGAAAGAAAAACTGGATCAACATCAACGTATTGTCAAAAGATGGTTTGATTCGAGTTATTCCTTGGACAAAAATTTTGAGGTAGGTGATCTTGTCCTCAAGTGGGATAAACCTCATGAGGGGAAAGGGAAACATACCAAGTTCTAGAACCTGTGGTTGGGACCTTTCTTAATCACTGAAAAAATAGGTCCCAGTTCTTTCTGCCTGTAGAATTTAGAGGGACATCCAACCACCTTCCCAGTGAATGGCCAATCTCTCAAAAGGTATTTCGCCTAACAAATCCAAGATACACCTTTTGTACATATTTTTCTTTTTTGGTTTGTTTTGCTTTCCATTTTTTTTTTCTTTTATTTTTTTTGTTTATTGGATTTCCGGGTAAAACATGTCTGTATTACGGTTTAGTTCAAAAAAGGATAACAAAATGCTTCATCTTAAAACAACTGTCAAGGACTGTCATAGCATCAACTGCTGTTTTTTCCTAAAAACGTAGACTAGTTAAAGATGGTTTTTTGTTCAGAATTGATTTTTGGTTTCAATTTGCATTTGAGAGCGGACACGACTATTATTAAAATCTCTTTACGTTGCCCTTTCTTTTAAGAAAGCGACTCAAGAATGTGTTAGCCTCTTTGAAATATAAAATCATTAAGTTTAAGTATACCACTTTTAATATTGTACATACTAGGATATAGTTGTTATCCTAAGTGTGTTTCTAGATTCCTATACTTCCTCATTTGACCTTATCTCCTGATGAGGTGTTGATGTGAGAACAAATGAGGTGGTTTCATTATTTTATTATATATTTGTATCCTTAAGATGAATATTATGTTGAGAATTAAGGCTTGAGGCCTTTTCCGCCAATCTTCTTGTCTTAATATTATTATGCTAAATTTCTTCAGAATTCTTTCCTATCCTCGAAAATTAGTTTCATCAGTGAACTATTTTCAGACCATAATGAAGGTTAGCAAGAAAAAATTAAAAGGTTGGAAAATAACAAGTCTTGTAAAAACTGGAATATTCAGCGTCACCCCTCTCTTATGAATGTTTTAAAATTTATATCAGATTGTGAAAAAATTCTCAAGAGTTGTGGGAAGTGTTTGTAAACCCACTGGGATACTAAACATGTATGCTGGCAGTGGGTAAATGCATGCATGATGCCAAGACAACTTCACTGGGGTACTGAACATGCCCACTGGCAGCAAAGTGATGTCAGGTTAGAGAAAATTCTTAGGTATAAATTTTAATCATAAGCATCCTTCATTCTGAATTGAAATTTCTTGGACAGGATAGAGGCATAAGAGTGGGTTAATTAACATCCCTGCAGAGGCTATGGATGCCTGCTAGCAGCAGTGGCCTTGTCAGCAGCATTGGAGCCATTAACTTAAACATCGTGGCTCTCATTTGTGAAGTCTGTCACCAGATTTCATTTTTAACGAAAGATATCTTAAGATGGACCATGTAATGATTATCAAGATGCTTAATGTCTTTCAGTTGTTCTTTCATCTGAACTCATTCTAATAGTTCTAACCTAAACTCGTCGGTGATATAAAGATAATTGCTTCTGCCAGCAAGTCGCCATCGTTGGCAGCCCTACATATTTTCACCTTTTAAAGCATCAAATAATAAATTATGTACCTGCCTACCCGTGGTCATATGATTATTGTTTTTCATAAGCGATTTTTGAAACTGTGAATATGATGTTTTGGTTATTCCTAGTGTTTTCCTTTCTTCTTTTTAATGCTTTGTTCATGACTGAAAGCATGAATGAAGCATTAAAACTTATGATTGTATTACCATTTTATCTAAGGTTTATGAAAGGTAGATGTCTCTACAGTTTATTTTAATAAAGGTTTTTTGTTGTTGTGAAGCTCATCTTGTTTATTGTTTTAAACTAGATCATTGATTATGATCCATTGCTTTAAGCTAAATTGTTGTTTGAAACACCAAGGATCCATTGAAATTAAACTATGCTATATATCTTTGTGGCTCTTGGTAATACCTATTCTTTTCACTACACTTGGGTTCACAAAAAGTTTCCTCTCCTAAACTTTAGAAACTAACCCCACATTGTTGGGCAATGATAAATTTTGAATGAACCTGGTCGTGGCCTATACCCTGTGGGAGGTGGAAGTTTGACAATGATAGGCCCATCATTTCGAGCTAAGTCTTGGGTTTCGTATGTACTCTTGGCACTCATTTCGCAAAATGCCTTTCATTTTGTATTGCAAAACCCCTTTTCATACGTGCTAGGGTATTGATGAGTTTTGGGTCTGAGATTTCGCTTTGGTATTCTCTGTCCCAAAAACCTTTTTTACTCATTGTGTTTTCTATATTCCTTTCGAACCCACATGGCCCAATCATAAGGATTGAGCCTAATGGCTCACAAAACCTTCTCCTGTGTGATGATGCAAGGGAATACCTTAAAGGTCAAGGATGGCTTGGATTTCTCGAGAAATTTCAGGGTTTTAATTTGCAAACTGCCCAAGAATTTACCCTATCTTTCGATGGCTTCCGAGCCAAGGTAGAAGACATTCATATCGAGGTCACTGAGGATTTTTTAGGCCAGACGATGGGTCTTCAACTGAGCAGGCATAAATGGTTCAAAAACACCAAGGTAGAAGAGGTACCATGGAGTCTGTTCTTCACCTCTAGGAAGATCATATGTTGTGATAAAGGTATGCTCATATCCTTGTTGAAAAATCGATGACATGGTTTATTAGCAATCCTGAGACAATTCATCACATGTGAGGGTCACTTTGGTGTTATTTTCTTGTATCACATACGTTTATTGATGAACTTCATCGGATTTCAGCTGAATATGCCCTTTTATTTATTAAGAAGTCTGTATAAGATGGCCAAAAGGTATAAGAGACAGCGTTTAAACTCCAGTCTGTTTCATCACGGGTTGATAAAAATGTTGTTGGTTCATCAACTAAAATTGCAAAATGAAAATTGGGACACCTTCCTAATTCAAAATGGTTTCATTACACCCAGGACCGTAGACGTTGATAAGCCTATGATGGAAGAATCCACAGTCCCTGCCACTGATCAAGCAGTTCCTTCATATAAAGAAGCATGTGTTACAACCATCTTCAATGAGCCTATGCCTGAGAAAACAGATGCTAAGCCGAAAGCCTTTGAATTGCATGGCCATGAACAACACGCCTATCCTAACACCTCTACTAAGAATGAAAACATGCTTTCATACAAACCGTCTAAGGGTGACATGGATATAGGGTTTAAAAATAAAAGGGAAGGTAGGTTAATCTCAAGAAACCTATGAAATAAATCGAACTCAACATGTGAGCTCGATCAAAATGATCGAGGTCCATGAGAGCTCTGATTCTGAGATCGAGAGATTCTTGGCTGAAGAAGACCCTCCTTGCCTCAAACCAGATCTCAGCCTGGCTTATAATTTCATAGATAATTTTCCACCCTGCTTGAAGCACAGTCAAGGATTTTCAGGTATCAATCTTAATAAGAAACCCATAGGAAATAGTGGAGATGTTCTGACACATGGTCATGGACATTATCAAACATCTATCATAGATTCACGGTGTGAAGTTTGTCTATTTTGGATCGATAAATATTATACACACATACATACTCTGCCATCACAAATCAAAACCCTCACTATTCAGATTGACTCACTAAAGGATGAAAATCATAGGCTAAAGTCCATTATTCAAAGGCAAGGAAAGCATTTGAAAATGACTGGGAACATAATAGTAAAGAATGTTGAGAGTGTTACAACAATAGTTAATTCTGAGATCCTGTGAATTAAATTTAGCATGCAGTTAAGAGGTAAAGATTTGATTGTTTGCCTTAGTTTACATTTATTCATTTTTTTAAGTATATAGATTTAATTTGATTTTTGTTGTTAAAATATAACTAGCTACATAATCAATTGATTCTGTAGCCAGATTATCTTCATTCGAATTTGTGGAAATTATTGGTTATAATGATATCTAAACTCTTTTGTTTTCATTTTTGTTTTCAGGATATCAAGTAATTGGTGGTGATCTCATGTTATGGACTATTTTTGAGCTCATTTGGCACATCTTTTGTAAACAAAAAAAAGTTTGTTTTAGTTTTGAGAGATACAGTGTGATATGGAGTGGTTATCACCCTCTATTTTGTAATCAACAAATCATTTTGGATATTTAATCTTATCCCACAAGATAAGATATTTATCTTTTCTAAACTCTTTAAATACTTGCAATTTTTGTAATCAAGGCAGCCTCGCCTGGGGAAGAAGATGGACTTTTGATCAACAGACTTTAATGGAACAACAATATTCATTTTGGCTTTAGCTTCTTGTGGGTGGTGTCTTCATTAAGTTTCTGTTCATCTTGATATCATAATAAGTTTTTTGATAKCTTTAGTCTTCATCATTTATTATGTTATTAKGATAATTCCTTTATGAATGTTGTCCATAAAATGCTYCAGATATAAATTTTGTGATCATCTATTTAGCTTCAATTACAGGGTTTCTCCTTTAATTTATGTTGATAGATTAAATGCAAGGATGTTCGCCAACAAATTTTTCTTAATGCAATTTCTTGCAATTATAAGATCACGATAACTATTGATATCATTCTATCTTCTATTTAAATTTAATTGCCAACATAATCGTTTTGCATTTATTCAGAACAAACTTAAGGTTCATTGCAGGTTTTCCTCCTAGGCAAGGTGGTTAGATGTTTTTATATCACATAGATAGCTGGATACATATCATTAGTTCAATAATAGGTTAGATCGATTTCATTTTTCTGTTATTTGTTTATCACTGAAATTTGAACGTAAAGTTTAGCTTTTGACTATCTATACGTTTTCATTTCATAACATTTTCCTCATTAGTTTAAGACTTATAAAGGAAAATAAAAAAATATTTCTATGTGCTTTCTTTATCCGCTTCTTCGAAAGTAGTCATTTTCACATCGATTTTCATAAGTTTCGATTAAAACTTGTAGCCTGTAAATAATGTATATAAATGAAAATGATCTATGTTTAACTTAAATACACCTATTACAGTCACATTATACACATATGCACATATATGTAATATTTATAAATTAGTTACCTATTTCTTTTCTTTTCTTTTTGTTTCTTTTAGGATTCTTAGATTGGCCAATGGAGCCATTAAACCCATCAGGATGAGTTATACCAAATAGATTGGGTTACTTAGACAACCACGGACCAGACTCGTTCTTCCAATTGACAGACGGTCATTTTTTCCCGTCAACAAAGCTAGACTTTGATTTGCAGAGGTGAATGCAAGAATGCATGTCTAGATCGTTATCCTCACTCTGGAAGGTGCCTCCACTAGGGATCTGTATGGGAATGGGCATGTCCAACGTTGGTTAATGCTCTTGGAAATTTGGTGGAAATATGCTCTCCACCCTTCACAAAAATCATCATGGATGGATAATTAAGTGTTGTAACTCCCATTCTAGGAGCCCCAGAACAAGTGCTACTATCTTCGGTCACCATACGTAGACGAGCAGTGTCATAACCTGCACTGTAGAGCATGTTGATTTAGGAATTAATGTTTGCGTCGTATACAAGCCCCAGTTCGATGGCCTTCACTGGATTTATCTAACCAGAACCATATGCCACTTCTTTGTCTTTGTTGCTAGCATAGTTCAGATCCATGGGAGAAGCTGTGCCATATTGCATCAATTGAATTTGATTAGAATGTAAGCCTGCCTTAAGACCATGCATTAATCTAAGCAATAGAATACATGTTCTCATGAGGGCCGACTTGATCGCAGAGGGATACCAATCGGGGTGGAAGGATTTGACATAGGCGGAAGCTCAGGAGTAGTTGCAACTGGAGACTTGAATGTATGAATAAGTCCATCAAAATTATTACTTTAATGGTCCATCATAAAACACGTTATTCAAATTACACAGTAAAAAACTTGTCAAAGAAACCTCTTGCATATAATTGCATGGATATGACTGCAATACAGTTTAGGTGTATGTATCAATGTTAATTAATTAAATTAAAAATTTAGATGTACAAAAATGAATTTACTTCAATAATTTATCATAAATCTATACTAAGGCTGTGTGCTTGCCGATTATTAATGACCCGTTCAAATATGTATAACTATCATCCACGAGATTAATCTACTTCTTGCCCAATCCCCTCTAGATATAAATAAGGAAAAGACTATCATCTCTTACCTGGTGGAATTCATGTAGGATCTGAGTTCATCTTCTTGATTTCTCTGTATCTAGACTGAAGGAATGATGGAAGAATACGAGGCATCGCAAGGAGTTCTAAATATCCCGATGACCCCCTTTCCTCCAACCAGGAAGCTTCCATCTCCACCTCCCTTGTCACAAACTACAATTTTTCTAGCCACTTTATTGCAATCTAATGAATTTTCCTAGCAATATATGTGAGTTCATTTTTTACATATTAGGTCTCATGTCAACTATAAATGGCATGCCTGATAAAGAAAAATCATATCATAATCATGTCCAATCAGAGACATTTGGTGTGTCTCCTCCATAAACTAGAGGATACCATGGTTGCTCCATTGAAAACATATTGATTGCATTTCCTTGATCAGACAATTATTAGCCATTTGAACTGATGCATAAGAACAATCTACAAATACCAACACAATGGAAATAATGTGAAAAATGAAGAGAACGAAGTTCCAGTTTCGGCTCATTCAATCACTCGACGCAAACCAACAAAATAAACTTTGTGCAGTAAATAAACTCAGCATAGAAAATAAATTTCGTGCACACTCCGTGTAGTAAATACAATTCGTGCACTAAATAAACTCCGCGCATTAAGTAAACTCCACGCAATAAATACAATCTGTGCACTAAATAAACTGCATGCATTAAGTAAACTCCACGCAATAAATAAATTCTGTGCACTAAATAAACTCCACCTAAATATGAGAATCGATAAAATCAAATAATTACTGTGTTTAATCAAATTAAAAACAATAGGGTGAATGCGATCAAGGAACTAAATAAGTTTACAAACTCAAATAAAAAACAAAGTATTAATGGAGAGAACACCTTCGAATAGACAATGGCAACTTCGATTCAAAATTATTTTCATAATTGATTTATCAATTACAATCAGTTTCAGGTATATATATCAAACAAAAATGCCTCTTCAATCTTATAAAAAGATTAATCAGGGCGGTGATGGTGTCTCATGGCCTGCAAAGGTTAAGGTGGCCACCGCTAACAAATCCACTGATGGTGTCTCAAGTCTTGAAAAGTAAAGCCACTGATTTATCGTTTGCATAGAGGAAGTGAAATGATTACATCCTGACATACTCCCTCTTAATCATTTCAAAGAAAAATGAACTGAAAATATCTAAAACAAAATTTCTATAAACAATTCATTATAGCTCGCAAAGCCCAATATTTCTTCTATGGATTTTAAACAATTCATTTCCCAAAGGCTTCGTAAATATGTCTACAAATTGTTCTTCAGATCTACAGAACTGAATAGAAATCTCTTTACCAGTTACCAACTCTCGAATGAAATGATACCTCGTATTAATGTGCTTACTCTGTTTGTGAAAGACGTGATTCTTTGACAGTGCAATGGCAGATTTATTGTCATAGACAATTTGGTTTGCATAATTCTGGTCATGCAACAATTCATTCAAGACCCTTCACATCCATATAGCTTGACATGCAGCTGCAGTTGTTGCAACATACTCTGCCTCAGTAGAATATATAGTCACAATGGGTTGTTTCTTTGATGCCCATGCCATTGCTCCAGATCCAAAACTGAACACATACCTAGATGTTCTTATCCTGTCATCAATGGAACCTGAAAAATCACTATCAGTATATCCGATCAAATCAAAGTTTAAACTTGATGTGTATCGGATACCAATATTAGTTGTTCCAACAAGATATCTCAGGATCCTCTTTCCTTCTTGCTAATGAGTACTCTTCAGAGTCTCCATAAATATGTAAATCAAACTTACAACAAACATTATATCAGGTCTAGTTGTTGTTAAGTACATAAGGCTTCCAACCAGCCTCTTATACAGAGTTGGATCAACATATGATCCCTCATCATACTTGCTAAGTTTGATACTAGTTTCCATAGGTGTTGCAACTAGTTTACAATTCAACATTCTAAATCTTTTCAATACTTCATTTGCATAGTTAATTTGAAAAATGTAAATGCCATCATCAGATTGATCCACTTCAATTCCAATAAAATACTTCATCAATCCTAAATCAATCATCTCAAACTCTGTTTTCATGGCATT
>JZKD02S2110828.1:16347-27081 GCA_000966675.3 Picea glauca
ATTATATGAGTGAATTTGTCATTACATGAAGGCATTGCAATTCTTGCCTTGGGCTGCCAATAATTAGGATGTCTCTTATGTTTTTGTTTCCTTTTATTGCATTGGTTCTACTTCTCTAGTTGTTCCAACTCGGAAAATTGGATTTGGAACTAAAACTAGCACTCAAACTATTGTGACTAGCTCTTGTTTTTTTAGATCTTTGTAGTTATTCCGACAAGCGTGCCACTAGAAATAGGATGTTTCACACATTGTAGGCTGCCTTGCTAGTGTTTTAAATTTTGAAATACAAGACGAGCGTCGTTTTATATAGGGAATATTTCTATGTAGATATTTTGAAATGTTGGTATTGAATCTATTTCAAAGGAAACTTGTTCGACCAAGTTGAAAAGACTATATAATTTGAATATGCTTATGCTAGTTGATCAACAACTTATGGCACTTTCTCCTTCGCTTCCACTAATATGGATATAATGCTAGGTAAGCATGATAGGAAAGGAAAAAATATTGTGGTATAATGGTGTATTAATCATTTCCATTTGATTCATGTTAGGTCAATGATAGCATGTATTGTAGCTAATCATGTTTGACCCAATTCATACCCTCAGTAGTTATCCATTTCTATTTTTTATGGCTTACATAGGTAGAGTGGGACCAATCCTTGTATTGAATGCAAGGACTTGCTCTGATTGCTAAGAGAAAGCTTCATTGGAGGAAATTTGTATATCGGGTATGTTTGCAGTGAAATTACTTTTCCACCCTCAAAAACATCTTCTTGCATTGAGAGTAATATGACCTTAGATACTTCTATAATTTTCTCGAGGTTGCCTTCAAGTTCTATTGATCTAATAGAAGTGATGTGAGTGGCCTATAAGAACCAGTTGAATTCGTGTTGTTGAATATGTGCTTCTAGCTCCCAAATACTCATGATCAAGAGCTAAATATAGGTTCAATATAGTATGTAGTGGCTTTGCACCACGTACAAAAGGCGATAGGTGTTGCAAAGGTCGTGGTGGAGGCAAAATAAACTATCACAATTGATATCCTTCATGGACACACCTTCATCACCACAATGAAGGATGAGCATTACTACCGATCTAAAGATAGCACCGGAGAGGTTGATTAATGCTAAATATATCTTGAGAATTACTTTCTATCATTAAATGTTTAACTAATTAAATAACATTTCTAGAGTTGAAACATAGAAGATTGACATCTAAAATGAAAGTCAATTGCCTTTCCTCTATATGAGGCCAAATGCTAGGAAGAATATTGTAACTTTTGATAGAAATATCTGAAACTATAAGCTTAGAAATAATCTCAATGCATGGAAACTTAGTTTCATATGATTGGTTCTACTTACTCCAAACTAGTTTCAAGTTTTAAGAAAAATGACAAATTGATTACCATATTCCAAGCCTAAAAGGTGGGGACTAATAATGCTTACCTTATTTAGAAGGTAAGGCCATATGGTTTCATATATTAGGAGAAAGAGGCATCTCCAAAAGCTACCTATTGTCTCTCTCTTCTTATGCATTTGGAAACTAATTCCTTCCTTGAACTTTGGAGCTTATAGGAAATTTTTCATCTCTCACCATATGAATTTGGTAACTAGTTCCTTCCTTGGACATTTGATTTCGTGGACATTATTTTCGATAAATCTTTGACTAGATTTCATAGACATTAATTTCGATAAATATTTGGTAAGTGCACATCAAATCTTTATTGTTCATATCCATGCCTATGAAGGAGATTGTTTGTAAGTCCTTAAGGATAAGGAATAAATTTTCTCACTTTCAACGAATATCTTCTTGAATGGTGATCTACTTTTCTTTAAGTAGAAGATATTAAAATAGAACAAATGTAAGTGGTTGTTTCTAATAAACACAATAGATATGCAATCTTTTACAACTTACACACAATTAATATTCGTGACTATACTCCATGTAGCACACCTACTATCTACTCAATTATAACATGCACAAGGTTCGAAGGGATGTTCATGTATCTCTATTTGATGTTGAAATTATATTGGTACTATATGGTCTTCTCCATGTATTTTCTAGGTTTTCATTATTAAAAACTATATTGGGGTTCTAAAAAAGACAAAATATGAAAGCCTTGAACCATCCCTTCTTAATGCAGGAGTACACCCTTTCAAATTATGGAATCCTAGGTAAGTATCAAATTCTTTTTGTTCCATTGTAGAAGACTTGAAGGTGGCACAAAACCTTTGGATATCCAGAAAATGTACAACCTACACATTATGGAGAGCCCAACAAGGGGGTATTAAGGAATGAGTCCATGTCTTTGGATACCCTCACCAATAAAAAAATTGGGAGAAAGAAATGGATCCCATTGGATCTTGAATCCGGATGGTTTGTAATGGAGGGGGTGGGGGGGGGTTCTTCTCAATTGAACAAAGGATGAAGTATAATAATACCATTCAATGAATGATACCATGAGTTAGTCAACACGGAAATTAAGGTGGTGGTTGGTCTTAAATGATATGGTCGATAAATACATCAGAGGCCCCATAGTCATTTGTCAGGGAGGTTGGTTTAATAGTTTAGGGATTTCAATGAATGTAGATTGAGCATTGAGGGGAATGGTATTCTCATTCATGATCATTAATTAAAATGGAGATAGGATAAAAAGGATAGTTCACACAATGGAAGAAGGAAGATATCATGAATCCCATTGTAATCCTGGCCAAGATTTAAATTGATCGGTAGCTTAAGGATTTTGGGAGGTGCATAGCCCATTTTTTTGCGAAAGAGGAAGAACCTGGTGAGGCCTATATGTAATGTTTGAAGTGTTAAATTAATAGACTAGTGTTGCTTGTATATTTTCCTCCATTAATAGGTTGAGTGCATTTCTTTGAATTGCATTATTGTGTGCTCTCCTAATAATTAAAACATCCATAGTTAATAGACTGTCTACACTACTAATGTATGAGAGCATGTTTGATCCCCACATGTGAGTGATAATGACACACCAATTTTTTAACATGGTAAAACTCCTATGGGGAAACATCCAAGACCCCCGCTAACGTGGGCACTTGGAGCAATTTATTAATGCGAAAGGAAAATATTACATAGAGATTTACAAGAGAGTTTCTCCCAATCGATCATCAGTAAATGACCCTTAGTAAAGAATGATCTCTAGAAGAGGATAGGTTAAGTGAAATCCAGGTAGAAGAAACCAACATGAGTGCTCCAATGTTTTTGAGGAAATTATGAATCCCTTAAAGGTCGAGGAATTCCTAGAGGAAGAGTAGGACAATTCAACTGAACACGTTTCGAGTGTGGACGACAAGGGCACCAAAATTATGTGTGTCTAGAGAACTTAAATGTTAGTTGAATACAAGAATAAAGAACATGTAAAGCTCAATTAGCGAAGATTACAATTGGGTTTATTGTTTTAGACAAAACATATGTTAATTGAGGGAAATGGCTTAGGCTTGAGATTGCAACAATATTTTCCATAATAGGGTTTTTGGTCCCAACAACAATAGTGGTGAAGGTGGTCTAAAATGTATCTATTCCAAGAAAGAAAAAGGGGAAGAAATATAATTTTATTAGCAGATATTTTCACATGCCTATGTTAAGGTATTTACACACTTAGGAGTTAGTTAAGATCAACTTGGCACACTATTTCCTTAGGTTAAAGTGTGTTTCTTTAGTATGCATTTGTAGTTATGTAATCCGACGGTCAGAATATGTTCTAGACATAAAGTGATCTGATGACTCATATTCTCCTCAATACTAATGGCTATATTGTTTTGTGGCTTAACACTCAATTTGTCAGTGATCTCTACTTAAAGAACATGGAGGGTCATTTTGTATTACTCAATCAGGGAAGCTCCTCTCACAAAGGATTCAAACATGAGGTCGCGTGGAGGACGATAATGGAGATATGCACTCCTGATCCCGACAAAGTGTTTATGAGAGTTTGTGTTGGGGGTGAATACTGTAGAGTTACTGACCCAACTTGTGTCATACCTTTGAGACACTCAGATCCATTCAAGGTACTCTAAGAATGATTTTGACCATGTTGTGTTTGAAGCCTTAGGAGGATCTTTGGGCTTAGTTACCATTCCCATACACTCGCCCTACTATCGATTATACCCCGATGGTTGTTGATTACAAGTTGGTGGCCTAGTTTCCATTATATAGGTTGAAACACAGGTGACTATGGGGGGTCTATTGCAGTACCTGAGGTAGAATCTTTATTCTCTTGGTGATACCCGAAGGGACCGTCGATCAGAGGTTTGGGTAACTTCTTCTCCTGAACAATTGTTTTCCTTTGTGAATTCCTTTGATGATAATGACTTCATCACCCTGGGTTAGAATCATTCAGAAGGGTAGTTTGTTTTGTTTGTATCTTTTTAGGATTTTCTTCTTAGTGGTGTGCTCTGTGCTCCCTAGTTTTCCATAGTGCGTTAGTCAGTCGTTAATTTGGGTCTCTTACCGAAGGTGGTATACCACCCACTTCGCCAGTCGTGAGGACTTTTCAGTCTTCCAGTTAGAAACATGAAGCCACATTTTTATAGGACTTATTTTTTATACCACTGGTTAACTAGAGTTAGTGTGTGATACTTTTACGGACTTGAATGATCCTGCAAGGGAAGAACCTGAGGATAAGATCTTCATGGAAAATGTTACTGATGATACCAACCAAGGAACCCCTTTGCAAGGGGATTCTTGTTATTTTACTTTCTTTGGAAATGTTAGTGTCCCTTTGATGGCTACTTTGTACATTCCTGGGTTGAATGTGAAACTACCAGTTTGGCTGGGTAACATTCCAAATGTCCCAAATGCTCTTGATGATTCTTAGTTAAGCACCTTAAATCATGGGAATCATCTTGATGTTCCTTCGTCAACAAAGTCTTCTCCTCCTCCTTCTACTTTCTTTGGTGAAAGTATAGATACTAGTAACTGGAATTCCAAACGAAATAGAAAGAGGAAGAATAGGAAGAAGAAATCACCAACCTATGCGAGTCATGTTGGAGATAGGTCGTCAACCTTTGCAAGTCATGTTTAAGACCAATACCCAGCCTTTGCAAGTCATGCCGGGGGAAAAAATCAACCTATGCTAGGCATTTTTGAGAGTTTTCACCAACCTCTACGAGTCATGTTGGAGATAGGTCCTCAACCTCTTCTAGTCATGTTGAAGACCAACACCCAACCTCTCCAAGTCATGCTGGGGGGAGGAAATTCCAATCACTACTAGTCATATTGGCGATAGGTCTATAGTCTCTGTGAGTCATGTTATTCACCAGTCACCAACCTCTGCAAGTCATGTTGGAGATTTGAAACCAACCACTACTATTCATGTTGGGGGCATTGATCTTGTTGAGAAACCTAGATGGACTAGACATAAACCTAAGTTACCTTGTAAGATTTACAGGGGACATCACCTTACTCATTTATTCCCTGGACTTATAAAGGCATGACGATTGTGGTATATATCCGTAAGTGCTTTTGATTTTGAGTCTTATGAGGTTTCCTCACAACCTATTCAACCTTTGGTTGATGAATTGGTTGTAGTGATGAAATCTTTGACCAAACCCACTCCTCTTTTGGGTGGGTGATGCACCTTCATACCATGTTTTCTCGCAATGTATTCATCCTTTGGTTGATGAAGTTCTCATTTTGATGCAATCTTTGAACGAAAACCACTCTTCTTTTCGGGGGTGATTTGCCTTCAAACCATGTTGTCTCGCATCTTATTCAGCCAGTGTTTGCGGAAGTGGTTGTTCCTATGAAATCTTTGGTCGATCCCACTCTTCTCATGGAGAGTGTCGAGTCTACCAAATGGTCATGTAGATGCAATATTCGGTTGATCCCACTCCTTTCTTGGAGAGTGTTGAGTCTACCAAAGTGGTCATGTTGATGCAATGTTTGGTTGATCCCACTCTTCTGATGGGGAGGGATGTGTCTACCAACTATGCTTTTAGCATTTCCAGTTCAGTACTTTTAGAACAAAGGGACATTATGTCCACTTCAATCACACCCCTTGCAAGTCCTAGGATGGTTTTCTTTGATTGGAATGACCTTATTGAGCCTCACCTTCCTTCTTATACACCTTTTCAAATAAGGGTTGAAGTTAATTCAAAAAACATTTACTGATGCATTGTAGATGAAGAAGACTCCACAATTATTTTATCCTCCTGCGATTGGAAACCTTTTGGTTCTCCCGAGTTTGTGACTGCTTCACATGAGCTGTTGGATTTTTACATACGTCTTAGTGAATATTTGGGGATTCTTCCTTAGTTTCCTATCTCATTAGGTGGTAATATTTTCCTTGTTGATGTTATAGTGGTGCAAGGCTCGTTATATTTCAATATGCTTCTTGGGTGTGTTTATGTATATGCTATGAACGTTTTCAGTGTCTACACACTTTCGAGTGTTGCATTTCTCTCACACTGAAAGCATTTTCACTATCAACTAGTTGGAATCCGATAATCACCATCCTAATTAAGTGTAAGTTTAGGATGCCCCTTTATATATAAAAAGTATTCATGTAGACTCTACCTCACCACAAGTAAATTATGTGGCGTCTTATCCTCAGTGTTCAATTTCTCCCGAGAAGGAACTTGTTCACTCATGTTTTCCTTCACGAGACTTGGTATTAGTAATTGATCCATTGGTTTATACAATGGGGGAGTGGGAGCCCTTGCTTCACCCACTTGGTCTAAGTGATCTAGATTTTCTTTTTGAGTTTGATCTCATTGTTTGTAGATCGTCAAGCCCTTGTGCTTATGATTCTTCGTTGATATACTCTTCCAGTCCTGGCCATAACATTCATCGTTGTATGGAATATGGTAAGTTTGCTTCCTCATTTGGGACTGTCGACACTCCCTGTTTGAGTGATTTATCAGATTTTGAATTTCCTTCGAATGAGGCTATCCTTGAAGCCATGACTATGGTTTCTATACTGTGAGAAGACTTACACTGTGGTTTGTGTTTTCTTCCCTTTTTGGAGACTTTCCAGGTTGGCTATCGAAGAGACTCTTGTTTAGATTCTAGCATCGGGCTCTAATTGAACTACTATCACACATGAGCCGTAAATTCGTGCAATGCTTTGTACCACATTGTACAATCCATGTTTGTTGTTTTAAAGTTTTTTATTCAATCGCACCTCTTATTTTCTGAAGTTTCTATCTATATTGGATTTATTAACTTCTGGATGAGTGTTATTGGCCTTATATGCAGGATCTTGGAGACATTTTTCTTTGACATTTTCTCATCCTATCGGTCCGTTCTAATAGGTATTGACCTCGAAACTAGCATATAGGATAGATTTTTTCCTACTTTCATTTTTTTCATTATCGGTTTCCTGGTTCAATTAGCCTTAGGATTGACCCCACTGAATTGTGACACTAACCTTCCTTGTCGATAAGTGTGTCGTACTTTATGTGGTAGAGCCTTCCTTCCTTGGGCATCCTAGTTAGATCCTTGTTTTCCATTTGGTTTTCATGCCATAGTACTTCATAGGCACGAGAATCTTGTTTAGTCCCACCATGACTTTGTGTTGAAGCCTGATACTTCTTCTTCATCTTTCACTGGCCTATACCCGAGGGACTCCCTAATGAGAATGGTTTGTTGTCATTCAAGATTACTTGAATTTTGAAAGAAACATCCAACGAGACTTTATTTATTCTTTTCGATCTCGTATGGATTACTTGAGAAAAGAAGCCCCCGTGGAGTCTTCTTTAATCCCTTTTCAAGCTCTCTAAAATGAAAAGATTGTCGAGCGATCTTGTTGCACTTCATGCTCATCAAACTAAAATTTGAGGGCACATCTGTCCATCAGTAGTTTACCCATTTTTTTAGCCCGGATGAACAATTTTAGGAATAAAGGTATACCCTAGGAAATTTGGTTCGCTAGGAGAGTATTCTTAGGCATAAGTTCAACCCTTTTTCAATCCCGAGGGACTAAATTTTCGAAAAAGTAACATTCTCCTTGGTTTTGGTTTATATCTTTTTCGAGCCTTGGAGATTACCTACGAAAAAGGAACCCCCTCGAAGTCCATCGTTAATCTATTTTAAAACTCCCTAAATATGAAAACATTGTTGAGTGACCTTGTTCCTTTCACACTGGTTAATTGGTCTAGATAGAACGTCTATTTGGCATGATTTTAACCCTTTTTCCAGCCAACAGATTATCCAGGAATATGGTACACCTAATGAGACTTGTATTGTCGGGGGATTTATCCTAAGTTATATTTTATACTTTTTCGGGTTAAGGAGACTAAACCTAGAAAAAGGTTGTGAGTCAATAGTTAAGCTCTTTTTTGACTCCTTAAAATTGAAAATAAAGGTGAGTGATCTTGTCTCAATCACACTCATTAAAATGGTTTTGAAGAGACATATTTTCGGTATAAGTTTAACCCGTTTACGAACTGACTAGACTAATTTCGAAAAAGGAACTCCATGGAGTCTTCTTTGAGTGTTTTTTCAGACTCTCTAAAATGTGAAAAAACCACCGAGTTTACCTTCTGTGGGATCGTAAAAATTCACATGCAAGGATTCTTGTTGTGTCATGCTTAATCGGATTGTAGGTCTCATATTTGCGTCATTGGCATAATTCCAGATCCATGTTGCTCTCAACTAAAACTTGAAAGCATTCCTTAAACGCAAGCCTTGCAACACTTTTTTCCTTTTAGATTTGACACATTGACCCATGAAGGAATTTCCCAAGTGTCCTTATCCTACACATGTCTCCTTGCACCGAGCATCAGTATGTTCCATGTGCCTCTAACTAGTTTTCTTTCCCACAACACTCATTCCTTCTCTTTAATGTAGCATTCTTTTATTCCTTTTCAAGATCGTTAACAAATTGAAAAATACAAAAAAATCAAATATTCCAAAAAGAGGGGACGGGATATATAATTTTTTTTTTCGACAGCAAGATAGTCACCCATTGAAAAAGAACATCCTTTCATTTGTTTGCCAAGCATTGGAATCTATTATGAACTTTAGAAGCTATCCTGGCTACATAGAGCTATGTCCCCTTCCGTTTGGTTACTCTTCCAAACATATGGAGAGTTTATGCTGCATCCCGCATCACCGACTTATGTCAATGTTACGTTGTCTGATTCTCATCATTTTTCAGGCTTTTGTCCAAGGGAATATTTATCCAACCTGAGTCATCCATTCTGCATTTTTTCTCTTGAAATTCATGAGTCAACCATCCTGAGAGTCCAGTTAAGTCCGGATTCAAAGTCGATGGAGTTATGTGCCTGATGATCGAGATCCTCCATTCTTTCCCCGAAGACATTTCGAAGACCTCAGAGTAGTGAGTCTTACACTCCTATTGTACTTCTACCTAAGTTGTTGAAGATATTGAAGTTGTTGTTCGAGCTATGGTGTTCTCATCTCCAGCTGCAGGCATCAATACTTCTTGAAGATGTATATTATATTCTACTTGAATATCATGAAATGATTTTGAGATGTAGATCCACTTTGTATTGATAAAAACTACACTTTATATGACATGGATATGTAGTGTACTTGATTGGCATCCATGATTAGTTCATCTCGAAGATGGGTATGCCCGCCTCAGAGAGATTATTGTTATTTTGTAGATGGTGAGCTCCAGAACTGTTGTCCCGTGCTCACTCGACTTTGTGCCTTCCCATTGGTAAAGCTATTGTAATGTATTTCGGCCATCAGTTTATCTTTTGATCTCACACATTAGGAGGAATCTATTATAGCCCAAAATTTCCCTACCTATGCATACATGGCATTGGCCTTTTCACTTACACAATTTTCCAAATTACTGTTGAGACTCTTTCTTAAAAAAACCATTTTTTGGAGCATGTACGCATCATGCTCCACTACTTCCTACGTACACACCCTAGATGCATAGTAGACAACTTCTGTTTACCTCCAAAATTTGCAAAAAATAAAAATTTACAAGGATTTTGGCAGAGTTAATAGGCTATTGGAGGTTTCCCAACCATTTTACCCATTGTAGCTCGTCCCCAAACTGAATAACCATTTTTTTTCATATAAAAAGACGTCTTGGGGTCTCATTCGGACATCAAGCAAGAGAAAAGAGAAACTCTACCATAATCCCTTCCCCTTCTAGTGCAAGTTTTGCAACCCATTTTGAGATTTGGCCTCAACATTCCCTCTTCATCCTTTTCTCCTTATACAACATATTCTATTTTCCCAAAGACATCAGTTGATTGTGAGAGGCAGCATGGGAATGATGAAATTGGAGCAGCAGTAAGAGGAGCTTAGGCCTGGTTCCCAAAGAATTTTTTTGATCAATAAGGTTGTAATATGTTAATCTTCAGTTTGAATAAGAGTTCTTTTCATGTCCCAATTCATTGCATATTTGTATCTTTATTGCTTAATACATCTACATTTAAATCTGAACGCTAACATTGATAAGTAGAAATTGCATATTTATAACATCTTTTTTGTAAGTTTTCTTGCAGGTGAGCTTCAGGAGGAGACACACAGCTTAGGAAACTACAATAGTGAAGGAAGTTTGCATCAGACGTTAGGGACTAAGGTACACTTATCATTCTTCCTTCTTCTCTTTTTTTGTTTGTTTGGGTAGTTTTTAGATAGCTTAGGATTAGGACTGTCTTTTAATGGAAGCTTGTGCTCTGCCTATATTCCGACCCAGTATAGTAATAGGGGGATTTTCCCTGCTAACACTACTTTGAATAATTTTTGTCTTTTTGAAGAGGCTACAAATGTAACTGGATAGAAG
>JZKD02S2110828.1:33397-43624 GCA_000966675.3 Picea glauca
CTAGACCGTTATCCTCACTCCGGAAGGTGCCTCCACTAGGGCTCTGTATGTGGAATGGGTAGGTCCAACATTGGTTAATTTTCTTGGAAATTTGGTGGAAATACGCTCTCCACCCTTCACAACAATCATCATGGATAGATTATTAAGTGTTGTAACTCCCATTCTAGGAGCCCTAGAACAAGTGCTACTATCTCCAATCACCATACGTATACGAGTAGTGTCATAACCCACATTGCAGAGCATGTCGATGTAGGAATTAACGTTGGTGTCATTTACCACTGGATTTATCTGACCAAAACTGTATGCCATTTCTCTGTCTTCATTGCCAGTGTAGTTCGGATCTAGGGGAGAAGCTGTGCCATATTGGATCAATGGAATTTGATTAGAATGTAAGCCTGCCTTAAGAGCATGCATGAATCTAAGCAATAGAATACCTGTTTGTTAAATATAATGTAACCTCAACAGGCTGACTGTACACTGCTAGCTGTCCTGGCCAGCTGTACTTTCTTTTCTTGATGTGCTTGAGCCTAGACATCTATTTTTCTTTTGCACAATACTTCTTCATTAACTCTTCTCATTTTACTTTCTCCTTACATTCTCAATATACTGAATACTATTTTTTCTCTATTCTTTCTCTCTGCATTTCTTACTTCACAATTTATCATGGCATCAGAGCAACAACAATAAGCCTCTTCACACAGGCTGTAGAGCAACACAATCCTCACAGCGCATAGCTTAAATCGACATCCAGAGCTCGGGACATAGTTTATTCAGAAGGCTTGGAGAGATGTTCGACATATGCTCAAAAGATCATCATAGGAAGCTCACACGAGGAAGCAGAGCTCTCTATGCTCAAAAGATCGAGGAAGTAGAGACTGCAGAAGGAGAAAGAGTAAATATTCGTGAACAATTTACAGACTCGTGAAAGATTCATGAAAGATTGTTTCTGAAGGCAGAAACGTTTGAAGAATTCGAGCAAATTCGTTCAAATTTTGTGAAAGATAGTTACTAGGGGCAGAAACATTCAAAGAATTCGTAAAATTCTTTCATTTCATGAAATATTCATGAATTTCTTTCCTCAGGAGAAACTCTTTGCAAAAAAAGTAAAGAAATTGCGAAAACAACCAAGAACGAGCAATCGCAGCCATAAGATTTTCCCTATGAATAGATCAGATGCGAAAATCCAGTTTGGAAAGGACGAGGAGAGCGCAGAAAAGGTGAAAGAACTACAACCGTTGGATTTTGCGCAGAGGACCGATAGTCGTCAAATCCATGAGAAAGTGCATTTTGGAATTTTGGCATTTCGGAATTTGAGACTTGGAGTAGCAAGTGGTCGTGGAGCTGTTGTCTCGTAAACTTTCGGTCTGCGAAATCTCGAAGGAATCCAAACCGTTGGATCTGGAGTACAGTGGCCTGAGAGCTGTTGGATCAAAGCAAAGGAAGAAAGATCTGAACTGTTCGATCTAGCACCAAGGTTCGTAAGCCGATGGATTCAGGAAAGGTGTGCAAGGTTTAAACCTCCTCGTGAGTCATTGATCTTAGAGGAAAGGTGGCAGCAGATCCTTACGCCATAAAATCTTGGCATTTCGGAGTTCATGGTTTGGAGAACAACGTGACGAGAAGTCAAGAGTCATGAAATACTGATTCGCGAAATACCAAAAGGATATGGACTCTCATATCATAAGAGGATATTGAATGTTGATTGTCCAAAGGCAAATTTTGGCACTTTTCATATCAGGAGTTCCGAAGACAAAGCTAGGCATTTCGACGTTTGATGTCCCGAAAGAATGAAAGGAGAAGACCGGGTAAAGAAATTTTGGGATATCGGAATTCGGCATTTTGGGAATCCTGAAGACCAAGAGAGCCAAGCATTTCAGAATTGGAAACTCTGAAATAGCGAAAGAAGGAAGAATTCGGGGCATAGACATATCGGCTTTTCGGGAATCAGGATTTTGGGAGTCCAGAGGACAGGACATCGGGCGCTTTGCGTCGTAAAACCCCGAAATAGGATTGCAGTCATATGGGAAGCAGTCACATGGACAGGAGGTATAGCCTTGGGGCTAATTGTTATTAAATCCATTTTGGCAAATCGACATTTCGGAGATCGGAACAATGAAGGGTCAAGGACTCTTGACATCGGGAAAGAGGAAGTCCTGAAACCTGAAAATAAATTTCTTGTCATGGAAAAAGGGAACAATCATGTACAAAGGCCGAGGATCATTGCAGCCAATCTCCCGAAGTCCCGAAAAGGTGTTTGAATAGGCGCCATGATATTTCATATTTCAGCAAATTGAGGGACAAAGAATAGACACAGACATCGATATTCTCTGAATCCCAAAAATTCGTTAGTGCTTTAACATTTAGGCATGTAGTCACATTGAACGAAGACCAAGGGCCAATCCAAGGTCATTAAGCTCTCTTCGATTTTTTGGAAACCGGAATTTGGAGAGACAAGAGTTTGGAGGACTCGTATAATGAAGTCCCAAAGTCAGAATCACGAAGCCAGAGCTCGCGAAGTCAAAACTCGCAAAATCTTGAATCGCAGAGTTTCGAAGTCACTGCAAGAAATTAGTAGACTCAATTTAAGCACAAGAGACAAGTAAATATGAAACTAACCAATCATTTCTTTTCTGTTTTGTTCAAATTCTTTAAATATGGCGACGTTTAGCAATTTAATACCAACTCAGGGTTCAATTCTTCTTGGAAAGAACGATGAGTTCTGGTCTCTTCGAATGAGATCGTTCTTGCAAGCACAAGAGTGCTGGGATCCAGTGGATCTTGGATATGTGGAACCAGATCCAACAAACCTTGCCACCATGACAAACCAATAGAGAATTGCTCAAGCAACTTAGAGTAACAGAGAAAATAAAGCTAAATTATGGATTCAAAATTTAGTGGATGACTCAATTTTCTCAAAAATCACAGGTGCTAGTACTTCAAAACAGGCTTGGGACATACTTAAATCAGCCTACCAAGGCAATGATAGGGTCAAAAAAGTCAAACTGCAGACCTTTAGGACACAATTTGAGATTTTAAGAATGATAGAGTCCAAAAATGTGGATCAGTTTATGACCAGAGTCATGGGAATCGCGAACCAAATCAGATTGACTGGTGAAGACATCACTGATCAATGCATTGTTGAGAAAGTCCTCAGAAGTTTACCAAAGAAATTTGAAATGGTTTTTACAACAATCCTTGAATCCAAGGATCTGTCATGCTTTTCAATAGATGAACTGACTGGTTCCCTAGTGACACATGAGACCAGACTGCATCTCTCACATGAGTCACTCGCCAATGCCTTCAAAACTCAATTCTCCTTTAGTAGAGGGAGAGGCAGAGGTCACCAAGGACGAGGGAGTACTACAAGTGACCAACACTCAAATGGATGTAACAGAAAACATAGCCAGCATAAAAATTTCCAAGGTCACAGACAACAACACCAAAATCAGAATTTCCAGCCTCAAAGAGGCAGAGGGAGAAGATCAAATGAAAAATCAAGCATACAATACTCTTACTGTAAAAAATATGGGCATTATGAATCTGAATTCCAAAAGAAGCAAGAACATCATCTTTCAAGCAGAGAAAATGTGTCAAATCCTATGGGAGAAACCTCAAAAGGTATGTTTCTCTCATGTCACAAGTCTGAAGAACAACCTAAAGATCTCTGGTTGCTGGACAGTGGATGCATAAATCACATGACAAGTAACAAAGATTTACTTTCATGCATTGATTCTTCAATCTCATTTGATATTACACTTGGAAACGATTCCTTAGTCAAAGTTCAAGGAAAAGGAACTGTACATATTCTTACTAAACAAAATGAAAAGAAAGACATAAACAATGTCTATCATGTTCCAGATTTGAAACATAATCTGCTAAGTGTAGGAAAGCTCATTGAACATGGCTATAAGGTACTCTTTGAGGGAGCATCTTGCAAGATATATGACAAAACCCCCAGCATAAAATTGATTTCTGAAATCCATATGACTCAGAATAGGATGTTTCCCCTTACACTCAGAACTGCAAATCTAAGTCAACCATATGCACAAAGTGCATCCAACCTGAATGAAACAATGGTTTGGCATACAAGATTTGGACATCTACCCTTTAAGAGTCTCAGTCTTATTCAGAAGCACTCCATGGTCAAAGGTCTTCCCATCTTCAAAGAACAAAATTCCCCATGTGAGTCTTGCATACTTGGAAAACATAAGAGAACTAGTTTTCCACAATCATCCAATCAAGCCAAACAACATCTCGAACTAGTTCACACTGACCTATGTGGACCAATGCAAACAGAGTCAATATGTGGTAGCTTTTGCTTTCTAACATTTATTGATGATTTTAGCTAGAAAATATGTATCTATTTTCTCAGACACAAGTCTAAAACTTTTGCAAAATTCAAGGAATTCAAAACAGAAGCTAAAAAACAGAGTGGCAAATATATAAAAGTTCTCAGGTTCGATGGAGGAGGAGAATACAACTCCAATGAATTTGCAAGTTTCTAAAAATCCCAAGGCATTATCATGCAAACAACATCCAGGTATACTGCACAACATAATAGAGTGGCTGAAAGGAAAAATCAGACAATAATGAATATGGCAAGAACACTTCTGAAAGAGAAAAGTTTGTCAAATATTTTTTGGGCTGAAGCAGCAGAATGCTCAGTTTATCTCTTGAATAGATCTCCAACCACAAGTCTAAATATGAAAGTCCCTCAAGAATCATGGAGTGGGACAAAGCAAATTGTTGCACATCTAAGGACATTAGGATGCATAACATACGCTCACATACCTTCCGAATTAATGAAGAAATTGGATGATAGAAGTGAGAAATGTATCTTTACTGGATATAGTGAAACATCTAAAGCTTACAGGCTTTACAATCCAATCTCCAAGAAACTAATTCTCAGCAGAGATGTAAAATTTCTGGAAAATCAATTCTGGAATGAATAAAAAAATCAACAATTGGACAGTCAAAATCCATTGCTGCCTAGTTCTGAAAACACAGAAAATTTAGGACAACAAATACCTCTACCTGTTCTTCCAAGATTGCAGGTACAAGGACAATCTGAAAATTCTTAGGATAACTCAACTTCAAGTAGTGACTCATTCTCTGAAATTCAAAATCAAAGAACTCGAAGTTTGAGAGAAATCCATCCGCAGTTGGATGACTTTGAATAGAACAACCTTTTTGCTTTAATGTCATGTCAAACTACATCTTTTAATTAAGTCGTTAAGGAGCCACATTGGGTTCAAGCCATGAACCAAGAAATTGACTCCATTGAGAAGAAAAAGACATGGGATCTTGTTGATTTTCCAAGTCGCAAGAAAAGTATTGGTGTCAAGTGGGCTTACAAAACTAAACTCAATGAAAAAAGGGAAGATCGACAAACACAAGGCAAGACTTGTTGCCAAAGGATTCTCACAACAACCTGGTACTGATTATGGTAAAAAAAATTCTCAAGTAGCAAGATTAGACACTGTAAGAACTCTATTAGCCATAGCAGCCCAACATAAATGGAAAGTATACCAGATGGATGTCAAGTCAGCTTTCTTGAATGGTTTCTTAGATGAAGAAGTTTATGTTGATCAACCACCTGGATTTGAAGTCCAAGAGTAGCCAACCAAAGTATATCTATTGAAGAAAGCCTTGTATGGCTTAAAGAAAGCTCCAAGAGCTCGATACAGTAGAATTGACACTTATCTGATCAAAATTGGTTTCAGTAGAAGCCAAAATGAGCCAACTCTTTACAATAAAACAAATCAGCACGGTAAAATTATGATTGTATGTTTAATTTATGATGACATGATATATACTGGAAATCTTGAGTTAATAATTTTTAAACATGCCATGCAATATGAGTTTGAGATGACAGATCTTGGCATAATGAAATATTTTTTGGGGATTGAGGTTGATCAATCAGCTAAAGGAATTTTTGTATGTTAGAAAAAGTATGTTGCAGACATCATCAAAAGATTCTGCATGGAAGAATGCAATCCAACAGAAACCCCTATACCCCTAGGCACGAAATTGAGCTAGAAAGATGAAGGCCCTATAGTGGACCCTTCGCTGTACAAAAGTTTTGTAGGAAGTTTGTTGTATCTTACAACAACTAGGCCCGATATTATGTATGCAACCAGCCTTGTTTCCAGATTCATGGAATCCCCCAGAGATTCTCACTGGAAAATGGCGAATTGGATTTTGAGATATATTGTAGGAACTCTCAATTTTGAATTATGGTACACTAAATCTGATAGTAATCAACTTTCTTGTTACACAGACAGTGATTTTGCAGGCAGCCTAGATGACAGGAAAAACACCTCAGGACATGTTTTTCACCTCGGCACAAACCTGATCTCATGGGCATCAAAGAAACAACCAATTGCATCAATATCTTCTGCAGAGACAGAGTATGTCGGTGCTACCTTAGCTTCTTGTCAAGATGTGTGGCTAAGAAGAATATTGAAAGATATGTCACATACAGAAAATGATCCAACTCCTATTTTCTGTGACAATACTTCAGCAATAGCTCTATCCAAAAATCATGTGTTTCACAAGAAAATCAAACACATTGACACTCACTTTCACTTCATCCGTGAGCTAGTCAATAATGGTGATATTGCATTTCAATTCTGTGGTTCTCGAGATCATCTCGCAGATATCTTCAAAAAGCCACTGGGAAAATCTGTTTTTGATTTTCAGAGACAACACTTGGGCATAATTAGTGCTGATGTTTGTAACTATTGAGTTTAAGAGGGAGTGTTAAATATAATGTAACCTCAACAGGCCGACTGTACACTGCCAGCTGTCCTGGCCAGCTATACTTCATTTTCTTGATTTTCTTGAGCCTATTTAGCTCATCTATTTTCCTTTTTCATAGTACTTCTTCACTAACTCTTCTCATTGTACTTTCTCCTTACATTCTCAATATACTGAATACTATTTCTGCTCTATTCTTTCTCTCTACATTTCTTGCTTCACAATTTATCATTGTTGTCATGAGGGCTGACTTGATCGCAGAGGGAAGCCAATCGAGGTGGAAGGATTTGACGTAGTTGGCAGTTCCCGATACGTGAGGAAAATCCATTGATGTCCCAGATATTATGTTATAATTCACCAATCTCTTGTCTTCACTGTTTTCTGTCACAGCTGAAGCTTTTGACCATGCAGCCAGGATGTCCACCCCTAGAGCAGTAATGTCAAGATATTCACACATGAGAATTGCATTAATTGAAATCGCTGCAATGACACTTCTAATAAAATAGATTGAATTCCAAGAACTATCAAATCTTACATTGATAATACTTTCAGTGATTGGACTTGGTCCTCGTGAGGAGAATGAAGCAGCTACAGGTGCAGGCAATTCGTTCTGGGTATAACTTTTTATTATAGTTGCAACTGGAGACCTGAATGTATGAATAAGTCCATCAAAATTGTTACTTTAATGGACTAGCCTAAAACAAGTTATTCAAATTACACAATAAAAAACCTGTCAAAGCAACCTCGTGCATATAATTGCATGCATATGACTGCAATACAGTTCAGGTGTATGTATTAAATTAAAAATTCATATATGTACAAAAATGAATTTACTTTCATAAATTATCATAAATCTATACTAAGGCTGCGTGCTCGCCGATTATTAATGACCTGTTCAAATCTGTATAACTATACTGAGTAGATTAATCTACTTCTCGCCCAATCCCCTCCATATATAAACAAGGAAAAGACTATCATCTTTTACCTGGTGGAATTCATGTAGGCTATGAGTTCATCTGCTTGATTTCTCCGTATCCAGACTGAAGGAATGATGGAAGAATACGAGGCATGGCAAGGAGTGCTAAATATCCCGACGACCCCCTTTCCTCCAGCCAGGAATCTTCCATATCCACCTCCCTCATCACAGACTACAATTTTTCCAGCCACTTTATTGCGATCTAATGAATTTTCCTAGCAATATCTGTGAGTTCAATTTTTACATATTAGGTCTCATGTCAGCTATAAATGGCATGCCTGATAAAGAAAAATCGTATCATAATCATGTCCAATCATGGATACCTGGATTGTTCCGAAGTAAAACCTGCAAAGACATTTGGTGCATTTCCTTCATAAACTAGAGGACACCATGGCTTCTCCATTGAAAACATATTGATTGCATTTCCTTGATCAGAAAATGATTAGCCATTTGAACTGATGCATAAGAACAATCTACAAATAACAACACAATGGAAATAATACGAACAAAATATCAATCACTGAATTTATCAACAAAGTCTTATTGTTTCCCATAACCAATTTGCCTTGGAATGTATGATCCATAGTACTTGTAGCTACTGTGAAAGACCAGGGAGAAAAATTGGTAATGCTTCCCACAACGCTAGAGTTTTCGACAGAGTTGCAAGTCAGAATTCCCAATGGCAATGCTACTATTAAAGTTATCAAGAATATGAGTAGGACAAGGGAAAGAGAAACAATATCCATGCCATCATGGATGGCGTGCTCGAATGCCGCAAGAATATCTGCTTCCCAACAATAACCTCCCCAACAAATTTTGTACACTGCTAGCCTTGAACCTGCTACTCGACCCCGGGTTGTGATGTCAAGGTGGAAGTGGTGTTTTTGCTACTACTTTTACTTTGTTTAACAAATGCAAGCATTCGGTGTGGCCCGGTATCCAGCCTAGCACTGGCAGGCTTGTGCTCGCCAATGGCGAGTTTCGTTTAATGCCTTTTCCTTCAGTACACCTCAGTATTGCTGCACGGGTTCCTATGGCAATCCCCAGATGTGCAGGCCTACTTCTTTCTCTCATCTCTTTAAGAATGCCTGTCCCAGAGCTTACAGTTATGCCTATGACGATCCAAGCAGCTTGGTTACATGCTCTGGGGCTGACTATCTCATCACCTTCTTCCCTCATTGACAACAACGCTGCAAACACTTTCCACTTTTGAGCATTTAAGAGAAGCTATTTGGGCATGTACAATCATAGTTGCCTACTGAAATGTAGTTCTAATCTATGATCATTGTTCACTGTTAATATCATAGCCATTAAAGTATAGCTAGTTGTAACTTGTGATCACTTCATTTTGGGCATTTAAGTATAGCTATTTGGGCATTTAAGATCTTATATTTGTAATTTTTAATTTGTAGATTCATAGCTTTTGTGCAGGCATAGGCATGGCTTATATTAATATTATTAGCTACTTATATGTATTTCAGCTGCTCTGCAACCAAATTAATATCTCATTAGGTGATAAGATTTTCCTGGTTGATGTTATAGTGGTGCAAGGCCTGTTATATTTCAGCATGCTTCTCGGGTGTGATTATGTATATGCTATGAACGTTGTAGTGTCTATGCTATTTTGAGTGATTCATTTCCCTCATACGGGAAGCATTTTCGCTATCCACCAGTTGGCATCCGATAATATCCATCCTAATTCAGTGTTAGTTAAGGATGCCCCTTTATATATATATAAATTATTCATGTAGACTCTACCCCGACAGAGATAAATTATGTGGCGTCTTATCCTCGATGTTCAATTGCTCCTTATTAGGAACTTGTGCACTCATGTTATCCTTCACGAGACTTGGTCTTAGTAATTGATCCATTGGTTTATCCAATGGGGGAATGGGGCCCCTTGCTTCACCCACTTTGTGTGAGTGATCTTGAGTTTCCTTTCAAGTCCTATCTCGTTGTTTGTAGATCCTCAAGCCCTTATGCTTGTGATTCTTCGTTGATAGACTCTTCCAATCTTGGCCAAAACCTTCATCGTCTTATGGAATATGGTCATTTTGCTTCCCCATTTGGGACTGTCGACCCTCCTCGTTTGAGTGATTTATCATATTTGGAATTTCCTTCGGATGAGGTTATCCTTGAAGCCATGACTATGGTTTATATACCGTGAGAAGACTTACACCGTGGTTTGCGTTTTCTTCCCTTTTGGGAGACTTCCAGGTTGACTATCGAAGAGACTCTTGTTCAGATCCTAGCATCGGGATTTAATTGAAATACTACCACCCATGAGTTGTAAGGTCATGTGATGCTTTGTACCATATCTTGCAGTCCATGTTTGTTGTTTTCAAGTTTTGTATTCAATAGCACCTCTTATTTTCTGAAGTTTCTATCTATATTGGATTTATTAACTTCTACATGAGTGTTATTGGCCTTATATGCAGGATCTTGGAGACATTTTTCTTTGATATTTTCTCATCTTATCGATCCATTCTAAC
>JZKD02S2110839.1:12667-35579 GCA_000966675.3 Picea glauca
AAGGTTGGTGTCTGTAAATATTGTAGTTGTTGGTTGGTACCTATAGGTGTTGTTGAGTTGGTGCTCATCTAAGGAGATTGGTGTCTCCTGTAGGTTGGTGCCTGCAAATATTGTAATAGTAGGTTGGTGACTACATGATTTTATAAAGATAAGTTTTGTGGTTTTCTCCCATTTGGGTTTCCGCATTAATTCTTTGAGTACTATGCATTTTACTTATGTATATATATCTTATTTATTTCTCATGGTGATAAAGCAATGAAACAATAAGTGTAGTTGGGTAAAAGGAGAAAAAATAGTTTCATACTGATTCACCCCCCTCTCAGTATAAGCATAAGTTCAACAATTTGGTAGAGTGGTTATTGTTGCATTGCATCGGAGACCATCTCAGGTGGATGACAAGGTTGAAGGGTGTCTTGTGATTGTTTGAATTTTAAATTTATTATTGACTTATGTTCACAAAAATTCTACAACATGTACATAATTTGAATTTAAGAATTGGAAACCGGTATGCAACATATGAAACCGATATATCCACCATCTAAAAATAAAATTACACAATGAAAGTTGTAATCGATATATTTATCGTCTAGTTTTTCATTCCCATCTCTGGCATCCATATATGATATTCATCAATAATTCACATGTCTACTCTTAATATGTAGCTCAAATCTTGGAACAGGTACTGGATCACTCATCCACTTTCTTCAGCATCATGGTCTCATGAAGCTTCAATGCGTAGTGCATACTATTTCTGGAGAAGACCATCTTGGGTCAAAGTCAACTTGACGCAAATCATTTGAAAGACCTTGTCGCTCATGGGGAGATTACAAATCAAAGGATCCCTTCACAAGAAAGTCTCAATTGAGAATCCGTTTGGAAACTCCACACTACAACATACGTGTCTACAATTTCTATGCTCAATTATCATGGGTTGTTGTGACATCAATACTCAACCTACATTGCTAAAATTTTCATGGAATAGTGAAATTACATCTCCTAACAAAATTCCATTAGCCATACATTATTTCTAAAAATCAAGTATCAATGTGACATTTATTGCATATATCATGAAAACACAAATCATTTTGATATTAAGCCAGAAACAAAGTTTATCCAATAAGGTAAATATCACATATTGCCCTCAGTTTTGAGCTATTTCATGAGTTGCACTATCAAATTTGCAATGACATAATATCCTAGCATAAATATAAAAAATAGACTAAAATTTATCTTGATCTATAAAGGTTTTTTATGGTTTAAAACACCCTAGACAACATTTATTAGCAAAACTTAAATGAAAATCCAAATAAAATTCGACCTTTAGCTTTGTAGATACCTACTTTGCCTCTAGCTTAGAATGAAAAAATGACGATATTTGCAAAGAAATAGGATTAAATCATTACACTAAAATTAGTGCATTGAATTTTTACAGTTTGATCATATCTCAATTTTGAAGTTTTCAAGTTGCCTACACTTAAATAAGGCACCCACTTCCACTTACAAGTTGTGATGAATAACGGGGTGGAGTAGTTCCCCTCAAAAGTATACTAAAAACAAGTGAATATGCCACAAAATGATTAGTCTTTACCAAATATAGAAATTGATAAAGTAAATAAGTTCCAAGTTGATTATAGAAATTGAAAAAATAAATAAGAAATCATAACAACATTAAAAAATTATTAAAAAAATCACATCAATAAATAATTGTTCTCATAAAAACATTAAAATAAAAATATACATAATTAGTCACAATCAAAATAAATAAAAAATCATGAGAAGAGACAACCTTTGTTTTGTTTTTAGTAAATAAAAGTCAACAATGACATGTGAAGGTTGCCACATGGTGCTTTTAGAAAATTCCATATATATATATATATATATCTATATATATATATATATATATATATATATATATACAATTCATAAATTTATGTCCTATTGATAACCTCTATCACCAATCAAAAAATGGAATGAATGAAATTTTTATTTTGTAATTGGAGACATTCTTCATAAGTCAAAAGTTATGGATGTACATAACCAAAGATAATTCCCCAATATAAGATACATCATACTTAAAATGCTTGGTAATTCTTTAATGGTAAAAACATTGTAGCTAAAATTCTAGGTGATTCCTCACTAGTAAGGACATCTAGGATAAAATGCTTTGTGACTTCTTAAATGTGATTCCCACCAGAAGACACATTCGAGCTAAAATTCAAGGCACAAGAATGTAAGGAGAGGATGCATGACATTAGTGCTATCACAATTGGAATACTAATTGTACTAAGATAAAAGTGGCCTCATGAATAATCTAAGGAGCTCTATTCAAACACCATTAATAATTCCCATCAATCGTCTTGACATAGACTTATGCATTCTTTAGCCGAGAGACTCTGTTAAAGTGGAAGAATATTTGTCTTTCTTCACTAGAATTCACACCAACCTCAAGTTTGCTAGATGACAAGAACATAAGGGTGAGTGCAAGCTAGTGATGGTCTCTCATGACGCATTAGTAGCAATGCAAACATGGAAAAATAGCAATCGACTAACTAGGAGGGATGATTTGAGGTACTTTCACAATGAATTTGAATATGGTGTAAACAGATGAAATGTAGGAAATTGAATTATATTTCTAAATATAGAATTTTTGTATGACTATGTGAAAGTTGAGTTTTTCTAATAGTGGTATGTTATTTTTCATGCAAAATATATTGCATATGTTCTCGTTAGTGTAGGTTTTGAGTAACTAAATGATGGAATTTCCTTTAAACAAATTTTGCAATTGTAACGAATGCATTGTTCTTGTGCATGACTATTTTTCTAAATTTATAATGTTAAATTTATTATTTTTTATAATTACGAAAGTCATTATTTCATTGAAATTACAAGGCCATGCGTTGGTGCAAGGTATGAGAATCTTAACATAATCAAATAATTTGTTTTTTTAGATTGTAGATCTTGGTCTGTACTAGTGCAACATATAACTTTTTCTAAAAATGGGTAAGGCAATAAAAGTTATATAGCAAGAATAAGAGACATGTATTTTAAGATTATGATATATGTCAAGACAAAAATAAATTAAAAATAGTAAACAATATTATTTACTTTTTAAATTGTATATTTGGAATTCACATAGTCGACTCTAAATGTGTGTGTAGTTTCATTGAAAATGGATTTGTGTAGCCAATACAAAAATAACATAAAAATTAAATATATTGAGAGCCATTAAAAAAAACGAAGGTTTTGAAGTATTTGCAGGCCAAACCACCAGGTTTTTAATTATGAACCTAAATTATCTTAAGCAACCAACTCAGTAAACACATATTTTAAGTTTGTCAATCCCATAAAAAAATATTTGAATTAAAGGAGCGCACACACATTATAAACCATGTGCATGTTCCTATAATGCACATGTGTTATTGTGACTAATTTGTTTTTCCAAATGTATATCCTTCACCTCCAAGTGGGGATATAAATGAAATTAGGAGGATTTGAGCATTAAGCATGGGTATCAAGGCCCTTGACATGGTAAAGGAAGGAAAATTGGGCCCTATGCTGTAAATATTTCTTCTAGACGTGAAGGTCCCTAACCAACACCTCAAACCACCACACTTGACCTCCCAATGATATAATTGACCTATGAATGGGGATATTAGTGACATTACGGAAATTTCAAAACTAGGTATAAGTCTTAGGTCCTTGGATATGGTTTATTAAGTCATCCAAAGTCTCAATAGGTTGTAAAGGAAGATTCTAGACATATAGGCTAAGAACAATGGCTCAAAATACCACATAGGACATATTAAGGGCATCCTTGTCCTCCAAGTAGGGATACAAACATTGATAGAATATTTTTAGCATTATTTATGAGTCTCGAATCCATTGACATGGTCATGGGAGGAAATGTAGTGATTGGACCATAAAGTAATATTTTTGGAACACATGACTATGAAAAACACCTCAAACCACAACATAATACCTCTCAAGATTATATCTTCCTTTAACTAGGGATATGGGTAGTACAATTAGGGGATTTTGTATACTAGGTACATGAGTCTTTGGACCCTAGACATATTTGAAGGAGGAAACCTAGGCCTTACACCATAAAGGAAGATTATAAACATCCAGTTTCAAGAGAGACACCTTAATCCACCACACATGACCTCCTAAGCATATTCTTATCGTCCAAGTGAGGATATTGACAATATTACTATTTTTTTAGAACTACATATGGGTTGTAGGGCCTCGGATATGGTCAGGTGGGAAAACCTACATCTTAGGCCACAAGTGAATATTATAGAAATAAAGGCCTAAGGAAAACACATGGCCTCCAAAGGGGATATTTGTCCTCCAAGTGGAGTTATGTGCACCATTACAATTTTCAATAAAAATTTATTAGTCAAGGGTCGATGAACCTGGTGGTGGGATGAAACCTATGCTTTATGCCTTTAAGGAAGATTTCATGCATTAGGGCCAATAAAAACACCTTCAACCCACACACATGACCTCCCAAGTGTATCTTTTGTCTCTTAGTGGGCATATTGGAAGCATTAGGGTTTTTGGAGAAGTAGGTATCGATTTGAAGACTTGGACTAAGGTCAAGTGATGAAACTAACTCATCAAGCCCAAAACATAGCTTAAAAGGCTTGAGAGCTATCAATGAGTCCTCAAAGCACCATATATGACCTTTATGTGGGATATTTTTACTTTGAGTTGCAATATGGACACCATAGAGGCTTTTTAGCACCAAGGATGAGTCGTGGCGAGTTAGGCATGGTCAACGTAGGAAAATTGAGTCTTAGGACAAAGTAAGCCTCTAGAAATCAATATCCAATAAAAGCACCTTGAAACACCACTCATAATGTCTTAAGAGTATCATCTCCCTTTTAGTTGAGATATGGGAACCATTAGAAGGTTTTGAGATCTAGGTATGGGTCTTGTTTCCTTGAACATGGTTGGGAGAGGAAACTTAGGCATCAATTCCTAAAGGAATCTTATAAGGATGAAGGGACATGAAGAAGGACTTGAACCACCAGATAGGAGATTTCTATTAAAACTTTGGACTTTAAGAGGGGATATGGGCTCAACTAGAAGGTTTTAGCACTAGATTTGGGCAATGATTCCTTAAACACGGTGAGGAGAGTAAACCCTAGAATTAGGCCCTAAAGAAATATTTTAGGAATCTAGGGCCAAGAATGTCACCTCAAACATGGATTTTTGGGTCTGGGAATTTTCAGTGGAGGAAACATGAAGGTTACATCCTAAAGGAAGCTTTTATCCATCTAGGGTCAAGAAGGATGCCTCCAACAACCACACATGGCCTCTTGAGGGTATCCTTGGCCTATTATTGGGGGTGTCAATGCCACTGGGTGGTTTTGAGTGGTAGGTATGTGTCCATAGGCCCTCAAAATGATCTAGGGAAGAAGGCATGTCTTAGGTCCTAAATAAATATTTGAGGTATCCAAATCCATGAACAATTCCTCAAAGCACCATACATGCACTACAAGGAAAAGACCCTCTAGCGGAGGTTTTTGTGAAATTCCCTATAAAAATACCCCAAAAATCTGTTTATAGTGGAAGAAACTAGCGAAGGCTAGTGGTAGAAGGTTTTAGCGGAATTTTTTTAATGGTGATTTTATACATACCGAGTGCACTGGTGCGTTTATAATACTAACACATCGGTTCTCTAACACATGGTGCACCATGGTAGGGTTATTTAAAAACATATATATACTCTGATATGCTCCTTAAATACTTACACATCAATGCTCTAACACATGGTGCACCATGGGAGGGTTATTTCAAAAAATTATACTCTGGTGCACTACTTAAATACTGATGCATCAGTGCTCTAAAAACATGGTGCACTGTGGTAGGGTTATTTCAAAAGAATATATGTTGTTGCGCTATCTAAATATTTATGCACCGATGCTTTAACAAATAGTGCATCATGGTAGGGTTATTTAAAAAATATATATTGTGGTGTGCGCCTTAAATATGAATGCACCAGTGCTCCAAGTTGCTCTCAAAAATAGTGCATCATGGCAGGTTTATTTTAAAAAATATATACTTTGATGTGCTAGATAAATATGGATGCACTGGTGTGTCTAAAAATCGAGCACACCATAAGAGGGTTAAATAAAAAAAAAATATGGCAGTAAAAATTCATTTTTTCCATTTTCAGTGTTGTAGAGTTCTTAAGCACCGGTGCAACTTTTGCCTCTCTGAAATGCCCTATTGTTGGTGCTTCCCTTTCTTTCCTTCCTTCCATTTTTTCCTCAGTGTGTGGATTTCAAATTTTATCGATCGGTGGGAAAATTTAGGTTTTTGAACTACGTGGAAACCATGCCTCCTTGACGAGAAAATGTCTAGGTAATGTCTTTGTTTCTTTATAACTTAAACTTTTAGTAGATTAAAATTCAAAATTTAGTTAAATTTCCACTGTTTAAAAAAAAAAAAATTGCGCAGTGTGTTCAATTTGTTCGGCTCGTACCGTGGATAGTGAACCCTAAAAATTTACAGGGTGCACCAAAAAATGATGCCAATTTTTTTTATAGCAGTGTGTTTGTAAACATTAATGCACCGGGGCATAAGTTTACCGACAACTAATTTTTGGTGGTGTGTCTAATTAATGTTAATGCATCGGGGTGTTACGTTAGAAGATGCACCGCATAAATCAGATATGTTATTTTATGTGGTGTTTTGGCAAACATATGCACCGGTGTGTTAATGCTTACACAATGCACCATCGTAAACAAAATTAGAGAATAAATGCCTAAGTACCATAATTATCAATTTTTAAAAAATTTGTGTTGCGGTGCATAACCTTTCCTAAAAAGCACCGATGCATGTCAAGAAAAGGATATGCACCGCAAAAACAATTTAATTTTTTTTTATTTTACGGTGCTTTAATATTTTAAGTTTTTATTATTTTAGGCGACGCGTCACATAACCTTCACACACCAGTGCAGTAAGGTTATACAATGCATCACATAAAATAATATAAAAAATTTCATAACATGAGTCAAGTTATAAGGGAGAACCGTTGACGGTGCTCACAAGTAATATAGGCACCACAAGAAGTGACTGATTGTTTTTTGGGTGCACCGATGATGAAATTTACTTATTTTTTGAAGGAAGTTATTTTTCCGTATTTATAAATAAATTTCTCATTTACTATATTTTTTGTATGTTTTATGTATGAGGCTGATGTATTTCATATGTTAATTATGCAGATACGTCAGTGGAGAGAACAACAACAACAATAGTAGTAGAGGGTTGACCTATACAATATTGTATGGGATTAGGAGACGAAGGAGAGGGAGAGGGATTTGTACCCTCTCCCTATTACTGCAATGACCCATGCCCTCTTGAGGAATGAAGGCCTCCTTAATTACTATGAGGAGGATACATCCCTGAAGGGGCACTCTGGTTTGTTGGTGCAATTGATCCGTCGATGGGATTTCCATCGACAGGCATTATGTGTCAGTCCTAATCAATGTTACCATCCCACTGAGGAGGATATGTATTTTATCACTGGGATATCCAGGAGAGGAGATGATTTTCCCCAGTTCCTTGATGTCCTAGTAGGTGTTGCATAAAAGAGTCAACCCATGTACTCTCATAGATATATAAGGGTTGATGTACTTTCCCCAACTAATTTTTCAGGTGTCTAGTAGACAACTATGGATCACTTATTTCAATGAAGAGGAGGTTAGGTGCCTCTCACTGTTAGTGACGACCATTGCACACTTTACCAATGATGGGAAACACATTAGTTTCCCTCTTTTGTATTATGTTGATTCTTTGGTATAGAGGCCACAATGTATTATATGGTCTACCATTTGTTTGCAGTAGTTTTGTATATTTCTGATGGCATGCTATGATACATGGGAGGGGGAACTTCTCTTTTGCTTCAAAGTTGTTTTGTTTATTTTTTGATTTTTTTTTGTTTATTTTTTGTGATTCATCCTTCTAGGATGATGACTCAGGCGTGGATGCACATGAGGGGCGAGATGATGCCCAAGAGGGACCAACCAAAGTTTTCAGTCAGTATTTCCACTAACACACTAGGGCTGCTAGCCAGTGAGGCTGATCACATGTTCTTGATGGTGTTGTGTCCTTACGTAGGGTTGGATTGGATAAGATGTCTAAACATCCTCTTCACACCAGATGAGACACTAGATACTAGAGGTAATATTAGTTTTTTGTTTAAATTAATCTAGTTTCATTTTATTTTCTTACTTAATTAGAATAAAATTAATTCTAACACTTTCTTTAACTTGTTTTACTTAATTGTTTAATGAGACTATGTAATTATTGTTGTGTACTATATATTTTGTAGATATTGGCACATTCATTGGGGAAGTTCTTCCTCCTCCAATATATGATGATGAGGAGATGGTTCCATGCAGCGAGTCAGGGTCCTCAGGTGAAAATACCTAGAGACATGTGTTGTAGGCCATATACTAGATTCAGGTTGGAGTTGGGCGACCAACTCTGTGCACTTTTTGTTGAGACGGGAGTCTTCCCTACACTGATGTGAGACATCAGGGAAAATCCTATGCTCTTGGAGCTTAGAGGGATATTTCACACAATATGATGCCTCCTATGCGTCATATCATTGGAGCTACTAGGCTACTAGCAACAAGGAGGGATCACGATGATACACACTCTTCTTCTAGTACTTGTTCATCCAGTACCCCATCAATTGATGAGGGTGGTCATGATCCTTCTCCACCTCCTCCTCCTTCTCCTTCACCTCACCTAGATCATGAGAAGGCAACACCTATTCCTCCTCCTCCTCCTTCACCTCATCCAAATGAGCAAGCAACACCTATTCCTCCACCGCCTATTTCTTATCAGAGAGATGACCAACAACTTCCTCTTGACCATCCATCATCTTCTACTATAGACGAGGCCTCCACTACTGTTGTAGATATGATTGTATCATCAACTAGACCAGGTATGTTATAGAAGTTATTTGACTTGTTAATGATATATATTTGTTGATGTTGATGTACTTAATTTATATGTTGATGTTGATGTGTATATTGTTAGGTCATGTTAAATATGTTTGTTAAATGTGCTTGATTGATGTGTATGTTATAACAATGTTCATTAGATATGAATTTTTCCTATCGATCATGATGATGTACTTAAATAATTTGTATGTTGATGTGTACATTATTAGGTCATGTTAGCGAATTTAAATGTGTATTTTAGATAATGTTTATGTTTGTTAGATGGTTATCATCACGATGTTTTTTTCTTATTAAATGATCTTTATTATAGATTATGTATCGGTGAACTTATATCAAAATTTTATATATGAAACATAAAGACTTAATTTAAATAAAAAATGCAAATATATTTTTATAAATTTCAAATTTCAATATGGTTGAAACTATAATTTTAAAATTACCATAAACATTTTCTATTGCATAGATACTTCATACATATTCATTCTAACTAAATTCTTTTTCAAAAAATAAAGTACATATGAATAAGTCTTATTTTCCATTGTACTATTTACTCTTTTTTAATAGACTCTTCTACACTAAAATTTTTTATTATAAAAAGGTATGATCTCAATGATAAACATTCTATTGGCCCTAAAATTATATGGATGAAAATCTTCCTATTTTTATTTTTGTCATTATAAAAAATTATATGGAGAAAGTAGAATTTCATATCCGATTAAAAATTCAACTGGTTTGACATTTTTTCAGGATTTCACAATTGGAAATTCTTAGTTTTAAGTGTAAAAATCTTTGCGAATCTTACCAATTATATAAAATGCCAACTATAAAATGTTTGGTGAAAATTTTCTAAAAAAATGTTGTTACAACTTTATCATGAAAATAATTCTTAAAATTGTATATTAAACATGCAACGACATATAAATATATTTAAATAACAATATAAAATTCTATTTCAATCAATCGTTCCATGCAATCACAAATAATTTGAAAGACAAACACATTACACATCAAACTGATTGTTAACCAACTATAAATTTTTCAAATATTTGTTATAATTAACTTTCCATTTCCTCCATCACAAAATGAATAAAAAAAATATAATAACAAAAATAAAGATAACAAAAAGATACAACAATATAAATGATGAAATAAAACATGTACATATCACTCTTAATCGTCATCACCTTGATTATATTCCTCGCTTGGCATGATAACAATGTTGTTCTCAATTTTTGTTTTTATTTATCTAGTGTCATGTCTTAATACGAACCACCAATCCCTATCCAACACATATGGGTTAAAAAACACTTGGTTGTAGTGTTTTGGGAAAACATAAGGCTCCTTAGCTTCATCCCACATCTTTCTAGAGTTGATACATATCATCCCAGTATCATGATATTCCTTTACATTATTTTTATCAAAGGTGTCCCACCACTTGCACCTAAAAATAACACATTAGAAAGAAGAGAAGTCCACTTGAATGATCTCTTGTATCTTTTCAACATAACCTAACTTCCCTCGTATTGGTTTTTGATTGTGGTGGATACCACGACTAGATTTGTCGAACTCGACTTCCAGTCCACAGTCTGTGTCATGTGTCCATCATCGACATCCTCTATGTGAAAACTATATCCATATTCCCACATAGATGGGAATAAATGCACCTATAAAAAAGTGAAAAAAATCACAGTGTCATGTGTCTAATAAACCAACCAATAAAATATAAAATATAGATGTTACAATTCAAAGATGAATTATGAAGTTTAAATGTACACAAAGAGATTATTACCGAGTTTTTTCACCTAATCCCTATGTTTAGTGCATCCTCTTCAACATGTGAGTAACGACCAGATGCACCACATTTCTCTTTGACTTGGTCAAAAACCCAATTGTTGGGGCATATCATTGGCATATTTTATTTTAAATGATTAGGATAAGGCACGCTTCTACCATTTGGATTCTTTCCCGTCACCGTCCCATTTCCTCCTCTTTTGTTCGTACAATGCGACCCACGATTGTGTTGCCTATGAATTGTAAAGAATGAATTTATTTATGGCATCAATTCCTGAATTCATTGATGTATATATTCATGAAATTAAACCAACATATAGTATGTATGAGATCAAATTATACATTATGAAGTTCAGTGTGAATAGTTACTGTGTAGAAATTTGACAAATGATACGTCACTTACTCTTTATCAAGCGCCTTTTTTCCATTCATTTGGAGAACCCCCCCTTCTCTTTTGGCTTCATCCCTTTCACCATTTCAAATCACTTCACATGGTGTGTTGTTTATCTTCTTGATGTACTCACTAGAATAATAGAAAGAATCATATGATATGTACCCCTCTGTCATACACTCCTCGGGTAAATTTCCCTTTGTTGAACAAATCCTTTCAATTTCTTCATGTACCTCTACAAGAAGAACATCCAATGACAGGAGACCACTCTAACTAATTCCACCTCATATACTAGGTGAATTAGAAGATGAACCTACAAGTCCACGAAACTCATGGGCAATTACTTCTCAAACATACAAACAATCTCAACTATCTCTTGACACCATCATGGAATGTTAGCCATATGAATCTCCTTTGATGTGATCCAATGTAAAAATGAAAATAATTTAGATATGGAACATCGTAGATCCTGATGGAAATCATGGTTCACAAACCCATGCATGATTAGAGGATAATGACACTACAAAGTAAACACATACAAAATTAATTTTGTTTTATCCCATGGCATAAAAATTAAAAAAATTATTAAAATCATGTTTTTGACACACATACTCTCAAAAGGTTCAAATGGTCAAGTGATTTCGACCTCGACAAATGGTCTTTCACACTAAAATTGCATCGTAGTGAAGACCCATATAAATAAGGCACCTTCACACCCAATATAACTTCCTTTTCCAAAAAAATATCACATTTCTTCAAAATCCATGGGACATCACCTTCTTTGAAAGACCAAGAGGGACCAGCCTCTCCTCTACTTTCTTGTCTTTGCCAATGTTTATTTTTAGTTTTTGAAGAAATAAGATCTCTCCTAACAACCAATGTGTCACTTTATTTTGATGATATGTGMCTCCATAAATAATRCGAAACATTTTAAAATATATGCATGGGATCTAGTAAGTGGGCAATATTAAGATCATGCTCCKTGTTATCAYGCTAAGTCRCCCTAGGTCTCTTAGTTTKTTTTTGTTAAAAAGAAAAATTAAAAAAAAAAAAACAAAAAAAAAAMCCTTAGATTCTTATTTTCTCTTTAAAATAATTTTCTCATCCATTAAATGTTATTTATGATAGGACCCCTTAGAATGACTAAACCTTTGAGTCATAACTCATGTGTTGATCCACAATTCAATTTTTGGTCCTTAACCCTTATGAGCTCATGGTCTATTCTTTATGTCCCCTCTCATGATTCATCCCTAGTTTGATACCTCCCATGACCATGCTGATGTGACACACCTCTCTCCTCACTCATGACCTCGCATGCATACCTCATCATCCCCACTCACCTGTCCAATCATTTTTTCGATTTGGAGAGCTCTACCCACTCAACAGGCATTTCTATAGCGCCTGTCATGTTTATCATTCATCCACTCCAAGTCATGATTGCCATGACTAATACCTTAACCCTTTTTTTTAGTGCCAGAAGTCAGTTGAAATGATTTCAAAAGATCTTGCATTTATGATCCTTAGTAACGGTTTCTAAATTTGAAAAGTTCAACAGTGATGCACTGCGTAAGTTTGCCAGTTCAGATCAGAGGATTGCATGTCCACTAAATCCAATGCTATGAGAGATTTTGGGGCTCAAGTTTCCTCAATCTCATCCTAAGATCACATTGAGGAGCTCAACAATTGTCGACTTCACAGGTATCCTGTGCAACCTCCTTCGCATATTAATTTTCATAGGAGATTTGTGCTTGGGTTTTGGTTTTCTAAGATTGCAGGGTAGTATGGGAGACATATTTTCATTCCTGTAAACATCTTCGCTCGTATCCATAGTCTGATTATTGTTGTTAGTCATAGCCTTTGAAAGTCACGGGCCTAAAATAGCCTATCCTCTATGTATGAATTGCGCTACATAAAGGCGTTGCTCAAACCTCTCTGATTATCCTTTGCTTCTTTTCATCCTGTACAAAGAGTCATTTCGAAATTACTTCCTCATAGTCTACACTCTGAAAACCTGTATAAGCCTGAAGGTCCATTTCTCATAGCCAAGTTCATTTTCTAAGGACTGTTAATTTGGAGGGCCATCCTTGTGCATTTGAGACTTGAATTGAAGTTTTCTAGTCAATAGAATCCCTTACAGCCTCTTAAGAACCCTCTTTCTGAGTCATGGAGACCCATCAATCGAAGAAAGCACGCAAAGGTGGCAAGATAGTTCGAACAAAGCCTGTGGACATGCACCTTTTTGACACAAAACCCATGGCAAGGGAAATGTTTTTAAGAGAAAGATGCCTCTCTTTCTGCCAGAACATGCAGAGAGGACACTCAGAAGTAGAAAAACAATTTGCACTAAATTTTGATGGCAAGAAAACCAGAGATGGAGATTTGGAATTTGAGGTGACTGAAGCCTCTATCTCAGCTACAACAAGGATCCCCATTTCAGGAGAAAATTGGTTCAAGTCCATGATATTGAGTTCACCTTTTGTTAAAGATCTTTTCAATCCTGAATACCAAACCAATGATTTATCTAAGAGTGTGCCAAGGAATCAGTTGATTGACCAGTTTGACAGAATGTTGAAAATCATATAGAGATATTTTAGTTGTGAAGGAAGATTTAACACCCTGTATCATTACCACATAAGGTTGTTGTTACATTTTACTGGTAAGGTTCAGATGGATTTTCCATATTACCTGCTGAGAAGTATAGGTATGGCAGATAGGGTGCAAGCCAAATCCAAGGATGTGGACTCCAGTCTTTTCCACTCTGGACTTATCAGGATGCTTGTCTCTGAAGAGTTGGGAAAGAAAGAGATCTCCTTGGAGAATTTTTTGGTCACTTCTCACTTCAAGCTAGACCCAACACCTACCCCCCTATCACAGATTGCAGGCTCTTCATCACCTACCAGTACTAAAACAGGGATCAACAAGAAGAGAAAGGGAAGAGCCCCTATTTCAGATATCAATAAGCAGGTTAGGGAAGGTGAGGAGGAAGTTTGTCCTTCCCCACACAAAGATTTATCACCACCACCTCCACCAGGGTTAGAAGAAATTCCATCTTCTACCAAGGTGACATCAAAAAAAGGAAAGAATATTCGTTTTCCCTCTCCTCCTCCAACAATTGAAATCAAAGGTAAAAGACCTTTCACTAGATCATCAATTCCTAAGGGAGATTTCAAAGGACAACCTTTACCAGAAAACCCTATACATAAGAAGAAAGGGAAAGGCATTGAAAAAGCTATAGAATAGAAACAAGAAACCCCTGTACATAAAATCAAGGGTAAAGGTACCAAAAGACCTTTGGAGAGGGAAGATGAAATCCCTGTGAAGGATTGTAAAAAACCTATGAAGAATAAAGAAAGGGATGTTGTGCAAGAGAAGAAGAATAAAGGAAAATGATTTGAGAAGACGAATGAAACATGCAAGGAAACTCCTATATAGATGGAAGAAAAGGACGAGAAGAAGCCTGCTAACACTGCACATGTCCCCAACCCCCTTGGCAGCCAGACCTACAAAAGATTTATTAAGCATCTTAGGGATGCAAGAAGAGAAATATCTCATCTCAAAGCAGATGACAAGGTCCAGTTGGCTCAAATGAATGAGATCATGATTGGCTACAACCATACCCCGGACTTGGCAAGGTTCACAATGAGAAAGGCTCTACCTCTTCGTAAACAACTGAAGAATCTTTACAGATGGAACAGGGGTTTCCAAGCTTAGAACAGGAAGCTAAAGGAAAAACTGAAGCATTTCGAAGATGAAGTAACCCAAAAGAATTTACAGGTGTCGGTTGAGGCTGCCATTGAAGATGACTAACCAATAGCTAAGGAGAGCACAAATATACTGAAGAAGCCTACCAGTGCTAAGAAGATGAAGTCTACTGAGTTAGTTGCAGACACTCTTTCCACTAGAAAGAGTGTGAGGCTAAGTGTTAAAATGACAAAGTAGTTGGTAGTGGTAAACCCCATTTTTGAGAGTTGTTCCTTCTTGGGAAGGTTAACTGATATGCACATACTAAGTTTTTCCACCTATACAGGCTTCTATGTGTTTAGCTATATGAATTTTGGAATTTTTTTCTAAGATCTAGATTCATTCATTGGTAAAAGCACCTAAGTAAATTGATTTGTCATCATGGAAGGACACAAACAACTCTACACACGTTCAGTAGTCAAGGACGCTACATTTTTGGCATATCTACCCAAACCCTTATGCAGATGCAACGTACATAGTGTTGCATAACATGTTATAGAACACATAATTGTCATACAGGCACTACCCACAGGCACTGCGTAATATCTTATAGAGAGCAGGTTCACACACAGACGCTACTCAATTTTTCAACAGAGGGAAAATGTAGCCGCAGATATGCAACATAGGGGCGCTACCCATAGGTGCTACCTTCTCTCCTTGTTCCATTTTAGGGGGCACTACACAGAATTGCTACCCAAGGGAGTAGCCAACAAACACTAGGGATCTAGGAAGACTAAGCCAACAGTTTTGGATAAGTTAATAATGGAATAAAAGACAGAAGTAGCAGTTGGCGTGCAGAGGACAACTACAAGCTCCAAAGGGACACATGGAAAAACAGGTGTTAAGCAACAAAAGAGGATCAAAGCAGTTAGAAGCATGATTGGATTTAGTCACCAACACTTCCCTATTTTATAGCATAGGATGTTATCTTAGTTATTAGAATAAATAAATGTTTTGAGATTTTTAAGGAAAATAGGCCATCTCGTACCTCCAACTGTTGCCTCCCTTTCTTGTTATAAATAGATAGATGAATTGCTTTAATGTGTTCGGATGGTAGAGCAAGGCTCCCAAGAAACTGTAATATTTTTGATAAAGTGACTGTGATCTTGTATTTACTGGACTTAAGACTTTTTGACTAATAGATATCAACTCCTATTTCAGACTATTTGCTTCTAATGCTAAATGTTCATATTTGAATGCTTCATATGGATGACCGTGGTAATGATATGATTGATGTTTGATCATTTTATTGTCATGGTGTTTATTTAGCTCCTTAGTTTCTAATTTCAAGAAGACCTTGTTTTAAGAAACTTTCTTCCTTTGGGCTTTTGTGGACCTGATGTTTGCAGTAGCTCTTACATTCCTCTCATTCAAGTCTTCTTTCTACCCACGTTTACTCCCAAAATACTGGTTGAAATTAGTCAATACCTTATTTTTTGTTACATGTTAGCCCTATTTCTGAGTGAGGATATTATCATTTCGAGTTTTTCCATTCGACCTTTCAAAAAACACTCATACTTTCACATATCATCTGATGGGTACTGGGCTTACCTTCCTTGCAATCAGAAGGTGACTCCTAGTGCTAACATTTTTGGCACCATTTCCGGTGAACGATTTGAAGACTTTTCCCTGGGATAGAATGACAATGCTTACTAGCTCTCAAGGTGCATTGGGACTTAGTATTTTGAATATTGCATCTTGCACCTAGAGGCTCCATTGATTCATCTCTGGTGCCTAAAGGTAGACATATGAGATCAAATCCACAGTTACCTTTGGTTCCACCTGAGGCTGACCCAGAGAAGATAATCAAGAAGGGAAAAGCTTCTAAAAAAGGGTTTTCTACTGCTACTACAAGTGATTATGGTCAGTTGCTTGATTCCACTCTTGATACTCCAACTGTTTTATCAAGTAAGATTCCTTTATCTTCTATTGAAGTATCTAAAAAGATATATTTTGAAGAGTTTCCTGTTGAATACTCTACCTTTGAAATTGAATTGAAAGAAGAAAACATTGATATATTCTCCTCCCCTGATATTGAGAAGTGTTTCAGTCTTGATAGTTTTGAAGATTTCCCTACGTTAGGTTTTGCTACACCTCTCTCTGTTAAAAATTTAGCTGCCAAAGAAGTAGGAACTTCGTCTCGTTCTCAGACCACACCATCCTCTTCCAAGACTCCACCCACTGTTGTAAATACTAAAATCTCCCCTTTATCCTTTTCTCCTTCTCCTAATCTACACACAACCAGATCTCCTTCTTTTGCTTGTTCACCTAGAATCCAAAATTAAATGGTAGTTGTTAACCCCCCTGCAAATAGGATGGATGCCATAGTGGCTGCAAGATATGCTCCTCTAGTCTTGTCTCAGCCAATGAATTCTCTTCCCCCTGGAGATTATTTGAAATACATGCCCGATTTTACTGGAGAAGAAGATATAACAGTCGAGGAACATCTTGTTGCTTTCTATAGCTATGCAGATAACCAAAATATTGAAAATGAAGATGTTTGGGGTTTTCGTCCAAATCCTTTTTGGTGAATCTAGGAAGTGGTTTAGGGGTCTAGCCCCTAGATCCATCATGGGTATTGAGGCATTGGATGAAGCCTTCTTGAGGCACTGAGGTGACAAAAAGGATTTTCTGTATTATATCACTAAATTTGGATCTTTGAAAAGGAAAGAAGGAGAATTTGTCTCTGACTTTTCTAAAAGGTTTAACAAAATGTACAAGAATATCCCTGATGAGATCAAACCCACCAAAACCATGGAAAAAATCACTTATTCCAGTGCTTTTGACTCTGAGTTATGCCTTCTATTGAGAGAGAGAAGGTGACCTTCCGTAGTTCAGATGCAGGATGCTCCCTTAGAGGTAGAATCCAACATAATTGCTTCAGATAAGCTCAGGGGAAAATCTGACAGAGATGGGAGGAAAAATAGAGCTGAAGATTCCACTTCTGACTCTCCTGTTGTTCATTCACAGGTAGATGAGTTGACCAAATTAGTAAAATCCCTTTCTACTAAGATCGAGAATTTAAAATCAGAAGGAAGACAACCATATAGAAATGCCCAGAACACTGAAAATAGAGGTAATTTTAGGAGACCCAAAAATGCTCCCCAAATCCTTCCTAGAGATCCCATAAACAGAGAGAGAGATGATTAGAGGATTCGAGCTCCTTAATAGAATAATCTGGTTGTTGATGAAGAATAAGAGGAGGTAGAGGTTGATCCTGAGATCCACTGTTTAGGTGATTCATCCTGATCCCCACACTTGACTCAATACTCTTATGAGCAATCTTTAATGGATATTCAAATCAATGAGTTAAGCAAGGGAGAACAAACGAAGGAAAATAATAGTAGATATAATCTAAGATCTAAGAAGAATGAAGAAAAAAGTGTTGCCCCTAATCAACCTATTCATAAAGAAGATTCTTCCAAGACTATGACAGTGATCAGCAAGGAAAAAGATTCTCAAAACCCACAACTTCTGATCAGAAATCCTCCTCCTGAAACCAAAGATATTTTAAAGCCTTCCCCCTCCTTCAGTTTTGAGAATGAGATATAGAAAATTAAGATCCCTGTACCATTTTTGGAATTGATAAAAAATGAACAATTTAAAAAATATCTGACCAAAATGTTACAGCCCAATGCCTCTCCTAATTCCACTGATTCAATAAATCTGCAAGATGAAAAACCAGCTGTGATTTTAAGCCCTTTGATAGAAGATAGAGATGACTCATCCCCTCCCTTCTATACTTCTCTCAATATTCATGACAAGATGTTGCATAACTGTCTTTTGGATTCAGGAGCCTCCCATAATCTTATGCCAAAATATGTTATGGATGAACTTGGACTAGAAATCACCAAAACCTATCATGACTTATATTATTTCGACTCTAGGAAAGTAAAATGTTTGGGGGTCATTAAGGATATGGTTGTGACTCTATTTCAGCTGCCCATGAAAAGTATACTTATGGATTTTGTGGTGGCTGATGTTCCTCCCAAGTTTGGCATGCTCTTGTCAAGGTCTTGCATAAAAATACTTGGAGGAACTTTGCAGATGGATCTCTCATATGCAACTATCCCGATGTTTGGTGGGGAGCATAGAAGACTTTACAAAGAATCCCAACTGGATTACATTATTAGTGATGAATCAAACCCTGCTAATCATCCTGTTTTTTCTCTTGATACTGATTTGGGGTCCAGCATTTTGCAGCTCACTAATGCTCCTAAAACTCCTCTTGAAATAAGAAAAAAGTTTGCTACCTTGTCTGAAGAACCTCCTCTAACCAATTATGTTTGGAAGATGTTCTTTGATGGATCCTCTTCTAAGGAAGGTGTCGGTGCTGGAGTTCTCTTTGTCTCACCAAATCAGGAAACCATATCTTTGTCATACAAACTAGGATTTGAAACTACCAACAATGTGGCAAAGTATGAAGCTCTTGTTTTGGGCTTGAGAGATGCAAAGGATATGGGGATTAAAAAATTGTTAGTATTTGGAGATGCTGAATTGATAGTCCATTAGACCAAAAATATTTTCCAAACTAAGCACCCTAGGCTTAGATCTTATAGAAATGAAGTATGGGACCTAGTGGAGAATGTTTTCTCTGAGTGTGACATCTCTTTTATTCCACGAGAACAGAATTATGTGGCTAATTCTTTGGTTGTATCATCAAGCAATGTAAGGATACCTATACTACCAAAACTCAAGTATGATGTAGAAGTCAAATACATGCCTTCTATACCAGACAATGTCAAATATTGGAAGGTGTTTGAAGATGATTTAGAACTTAAAAAAATTCTTAAGTCTGTTGATGAATTTGTTGCATTACACATTGATGAGGATCTTGATTATGAAATTACTCCACATGTTGATGTTTTCCTTAACAGAATTTCTAATCATCATATCGTGCAGCTACCTAGAAATCATATTCTAAAAGGACTGGTTCCTTTGGAAAAATTATTTGATGAAAATGATGTGGCAGTAAAAGGGAAAGTGTCTACTGACGATGCTGATATAACTGAGTGCAATTTGGGAACATAGAAGGATCCAAAATATGTCAAGTTGTCAAGTAGACTATCAAGAGAGCAGAGGGATGAATATGTCAATTTTTTGAAGGAGTTTGTTGATGTATTCGCATGGACTTACGAATAGCTCTGAAATTATGACACAAACATTATAGAGCACAAGATTCCATTAAAAGAAGAGACTAATCCCTTCATGCAAAATTTGAGGCAAATCAATCCTATGTTACTACCTGTCATGGAGTAGGTAAAAAATCGTTTAGATGCAAAAATTATTTTTCCTTTAAGATATTCCAAATGTGTGGCTAATTTGGTCCCCATGAGGAAAAAGAATGGAGAAATCAGACTCTGTGTCAATTTCCGGAATCTGAACAGAAGCTCTAAAAAGGATAATTACCCTTTTCCCAAGATGGAGCATATATTACAGAGGGTAACAAGTGCAACCCAGATGTCTATGGTTGATGGTTTTTTTTGCTACAACCAGATTTTTGTTTTGCCACGGGATAGAGAGAAGACGACTTTCACCACTCCTTGGGGTACATTCATGTACGCCAAGATGCCCTTTGGTTTGATGAATGTGGGGGAGACATTTCAACAAGCTATGGACATAGCATTTATTGGAGAGAAGGACAAGTTTGTTATTATCTAATTAGATGACATAACCATGTTCTCTCAATCTGATGAAGAGCACTATGATCATTTAAGAAAGGTTTTCTTAAAATGAAGAAAATTTGGCCTCTCTTTGAATCTGAAAAATTCATTGTTCGCCATGAAAGAAGGAAAAATATTGGGGCATATCGTGTCAGCTGAAGGAGTGAGGATTGATTCCAGAAAGGTTGAAGCCATACTACCCTTAGCATTGCCTAGATCTAAAAAGGAGGTTCAATCTTTTCTAGGAAAGGTTAATTTCTTGAGAAGTTTTGTGTCAAATTTTGCTGAGTTGCTTAAGTATATCAAAACCATGTTGAGGAAAGATAATGAAATCAAGTGGACTTTTGAGGCTCGTAGTTCTTTTGATCAAATAAAGAAAGCTTTGATGGAAGCCCCAATCCTATTTATCCCAGACTACTTCAAGGACTTTCTTATGTTTTTCTTTTGCCTCTTTTGATACAGTAGCAACAATTTTGTTGCAGAAGAACTTTGAAGGATTAGAGAAGCCCATTGCCTTTTTCAACTGGGCTTTGAGAGATGCAGAATTAAAATATGACATTATGGATAAGCAAGCCTATGCACTGGTTAAATCTCTTAATTCCTTCAGAGTTTATGTGTTGCATTTAAGAGTTATTCTTATGTTCCATCAGCTGTTGTAAAAGAAATTATTATTCAACTTGATATTGACAGAAAATGCATCAAATGGATTGCTAAGATCCTTGAATTTGATTTAGAAATAAGGCCTACCAAATTGGTCAAGAGCCAGGGTTTAGCCAAGCTATTGGCTGAATCAAATTGCTCAGCGTTGGGAGTAAATTTCATTGGCTCATGTTCAGAAAAGCAGTAGACTGAATTAAACAACAGAGGTGCTCAAGCCATCCCTGCATTGGAAAATTACAGTTGGTACAAGGACATTATATTTTCTTGCAGAATCTACAACCTCCAAGTGGTATGGAAAAGAACAAGGCGAGAGCATTAAAACTCAAATCGATAAAGTATTGCTTGGTTGATAAAATTTTGTATTGGAAGGATCCATTGGGAGTGTTTTTGAGATGCCTAGACCCGCAAGAGGCCCAAAGGATTATGTCTGATTTTCATGACAGTTTGTGTGGGGGGCATCATTTTTGGAGGACTATTGCTTACAAGATTCTCAGGGCTGGGTATTTTTGTCCTAGTCCATTCACAGATGTTTGTGCTAAGATCAGAGCACGTGTTAAATGTCAAAAATTTTCTAGAAAGCAACAACTTAAGTCTTTGCCATTAAATCCCGTAGCAGTTTCAGGAAATTTTCAACAATGGAGCTTAGATTTTATTAGGGAAATTCATCCCGCTTCCAATGGCCAACATAGATGGATCTTGACTGCCATAGATTACTTCACTAAGTGGATAGAGGATATCCCTACCAGAATGCTTCTCACAAGGTGATCATTGGTTTCCTTGAAGACATTATAGCAAGGTTTGGCTGTCCGAACAGAATTGTCATTGACAATGATGCATATTTCAAGGTTGAGCCATTGATTCAGTTATGTGAACAATATGGGATCACATTGATTCATTCAAACCATTATTACCCACAGGGAAATGGGCTTGCAGAATCCTCAAACAAAAGCCTTATAAAGATTGTTAAGAAGCTGTTGGAGGATAACAAAAAGGCATGGGATTCAAAACTCAAGTTTTCTTTATGGGATGATAGAGTGACAACAAAGAGGGCCTTGGGCCTTTATCCTTTCCAGTTGGTGTATGGAGTTGAGGCCATTTTCCCCTCTCAACTCACCTTGCCTGTGGAAAAATTCTTCCAAGATTATCAAGTGGAGTCGAATGATATGATCAGGAGGATTCAGTAGCTGGTTGAAGTGAAACAGACCTGAGAGAAGCTGGTAGATAAAGCATGTGATCATCAATTGAATATGTAGCAGGCATTCGACAAGAAGGTGAAAAAAGAGGATTTCCAATTGGGTTATCTAGTGCTCAAGTGGAATGCACCAAGGCAGGATAAAGGAAAGCATGGTAAATTTGAAGGTTTATGGATCGATCCTTTCAAAATCTCCAAGGTATTCCCTAATAACACTTTCAAGTGACAAAATATGGAGAATGAAGAGGATTTTGGTGGCCCTGTAAATGGGAATTTCCTGAAAAAAGTACTTTTCTTGAGCCTGGAGTGGCTCTTTACATCATTGTAAATATCATTTTCTTTTATTTTTGTGTTCCAATAACTAACCCCATAGCCCTAGGATAAGGCACTGAATCTACTCATTATTGGCAGCCCGCAGGGGCCATGCCATTCCCTGTGGAGCCATTGTTATCACACTAAGTTTCCTTGGGTCTCTTAGTTTGTTTTTGTT
>JZKD02S2110850.1:0-30790 GCA_000966675.3 Picea glauca
CATTTGAAAATTTCTATGGCATTCTTGAATATGGTGAAGATTGCGTGAAAAACTGGCTAGTCGATTATTTGATTAAAAACTAAGATATTCAAGAATCATTGCACAACCTCTCTATTAATCTAAGGGACTTGGAAAGTGAATTCTTCAATATAAAAATCCGGCATGAAATCAACATGGCACCCATGAGGATCTACATCAAGGAGTGGTTCAAAAATGATGTCGACAAGATTACCAATGAAGTCAAAAGGACGCTTCAAACAATTCCCATAACCGTAGAGGAAAGCCACAAAAGGACATCAGCGAGCAAATGACAAGGCATTGTATACCATCATAGTAAGTTGATATTGATCACATTCTTTTGTCTTTGTCGATGTCTTCATCCAGTTACTCTACCTCTTTAAATACAAAGCTTTAATCGAGGATTGACAATTGTCTCTTTCTTCTTGCCAGGTCTTGTTGTTTTCCATCGCCAAATTTCTTATTTCTACAATCTTAATTCTTGTACATCTTTGCTTTGTGGTCTGCAAGAGCCCCAATCCCAGTCATTATGGAAAACAAATTTAAATTTCACAGAATATGTAATGAACTATATATTTTTTTACAAATTCCAAGACAACTATTTTGGGAAATATTCTCAAATGTATTTTGTAACCCAATTTATCTGAATATAAAATATTTGAGGTTTTTGTATGGTGATTTTCAATGTTTAGTATTGTTTTTTTGAATTTTGTATATATATTTTTTAAATCAACTCGTTTTCTTGTACAACTATTGATAGATGAACTCAACCTCTTTCTACAAGAATTTAAGACTCTCTTTGATCCATGGTTAAAAATGCACGATAAGCCTTTTTTTTCCCTGCCCAGTACTTTCATTTAAATAAAATCTACTCTATTGCGACATCTGTAGCTTTCGCTTCTTACATTTTACATGGAAGAATAATTTGTGATAGGACATACTTTTGTGGCGCCCACACTATACTTAATAAAGAAATGGATAGGCCCCTCATGCTTTCATTCTTCAGGGCCCCAGAAATAGAGTCAATAAATTATGTTATTTCAACATGGAAACTCAGGTGTTGAGGTCATGTTCCTGTTTAATATTGTGCATATATTATAGCTTCTTATATTTGAGAATATGCTTCCATATACAAAATGTTAAGTCATATATTTTTTTCTCTATTGCTTATGGGTTTGAGCAAAATTTGCAAGCCAAAAACACCCTTCAAATTGGAACATGGTTTACATTTGGACCACAAATAATTTATTAAGATACATTAATATGAATACATTTGAAATAAATATAAAAAAAAATATCTTTAAACTTGAACCTGACTTTCTTGAGCTCCAAAATTGGAACACCTCAAATTAGAACATGGTTTACATTTGGACCACAAATAATCTATTAACATAAATTAATATGAATACTACTGAAATAAATATAAACAAAATCTCTTTAAACTTGAACCTGACTTAGTCGCATTTATATAATCGTGGCTTCCCAGGTTAGCGGACTGACAGATCCTCATCTCCATCTATATTTTCACATCATGAGCCCGACCAACCACCGTGCCTTTCAATACTTAGCCAATTATCTCATCCCGGGGTCCCTACTTAGCACTATTGAATTCTTATGCCCCATATTCTGTGATATACATATTTCACTCAACACTTCCGTGATTTACAATTCGACCCCGGACTCTTGGAACTCGCAAGATTCACTATACCTAGGTTCACAAAAGTTTCAAACCATTTATCACTCCCTTCAATCCCCGCCACATTCCCGCCCTTCCCAATGCACATTCATTATGCTTTTACTAGTGACAACTCACCACACAGCTTCGTTTATTGGCATTAATATGCGAAAACTGCATTAAACCGCGATTTACAGGAGTCCGATCGACCGTCGTTGCTTTTCATACCTAGCTAATTCTATGGTCGTCGGTTCTCGGGTTGACGCAATCGAATTCTCAGTCCCTGTGTTCCGCGATATACATATTGCACCCAAAAGTTTCACGATATACAATTCCATACTTAGCCAATTTTATGGTCGTCGGTTCTGGGGTTGGCGTTATCAAACTCTCATTCCCTGTGTTTCGTGATATAAATCTTGCACCCAAAACTTTCATGATCTACAATTCCATGAAATACATCTTGCACCCAAATATTTCGTGGTCTACAATTCCTCGAGCTCGCAAGCTTCACTCTACCCGGGTTCACAAATGTTTCAAATAATTTATTGCTCCCTTCCATCCCTGCCACCTTCACACCCTTCCCAATGCACATTAATTATGCTTTTACTGGTGACAAATCAACGCACATGTTCAAAACAAATGGCATTAATAAGCAAAAACCTCGAGGACATCTCCTATTAATATGCATTAAACCGCGATTTACGGGAGTCTAACTAAACGCCCTTCCTTTCCATACTTAGCCAATTTTATGGCCGTGGGTTCCCGACTTAGCACTATCGAACTCTCATTCCCTGTGTTCCGTGATATACATCTTGCACCCAAAACTTTTGTGCTCTACAATTCCACCCCGCACTCCTCAAATTCACAAGCTTCACTCTACCCGGGTTCACAAAAAGTTTCAAATCATTTATCACTCCCTTCCATCCCCGCCACCTTCGTGCCCTTCCCAATGCACATTAATTATGCTTTTCTTAGTGACAACTCACCACACAGGCTCGAAAGGATTGGCATTAATAAGAGAAAACCTCGAGGACATCTCCCATTAAAACGCATTAAACCGTGATTTACACGAAAACCTCGAGGACATCTCCCATTAATATGCATTAAATCGTGATTTACGGGAGTCCAACCGACCGCCCTTCTTTTCCATACTTAGCGAATTTTATAGCCGCGGGTTCCCGGGTTGGCGCTATTGAAATCTCATTCCCCGTCTGTGATATACATATTGCACCAAAAACTTATGTGATCTACAATTCCACCCCGCACTCCTCAAACTCGCAAGCTTCACTCTACCTGGGTTCACAAAAAGTTTCAAATCATTTATCCCTCCCTTCCATCCCCGCCACCTTCGCACACTTCCCAATGCAGATTAATTATGCTTTGATTAGTGACAACTCACCACACAGGTTCGAAAGCATTGGCATTAATAAGCAAAAACCTCGAGGACATCTTCCATTAAAACGCATTAAACCGCAATTTATGCCAGATTATATTATTAAATATCTTCTTCACATGTTATGTTTCATATTACTTTATGGGAAGATTCCATTTCATACTAATTGCTTTGTTCCTATCATCTATTTATGGGTAGATTCTTTTTCAATAACTGTAAAATAAGATATAAGTTATATCTTAAATTACTATTCAATGTAATTTCAATATAGGTTTTAATATTTACAATTTTCTTATCATTTCATTTCTAAAAAACAATTGAACATAACTTTTAAATGTGTATTTTTTTCATTTAATTTTACATATTTCAACTTTCATTTGCTTATTGTTAAAGATCTATTCTAATTACCCTTTACTTACCATACTGTTAATTTATGTTTTTTAAACAATATTCCTCGTCTCTCCCCATCTTCCAAAAATCATCATCATGAATAATTTTAAGGTATCAACTATCATCTCCATTCCCAAATCTACTGGGAAGGGACTACGCTGCCACACAACACTTGTGAAAATAAAAGTATACTTTTCATTTGCAAATCATAGTTTTTAAAATTTGTATTAATTTAGTTTCATGTTATAAATCTTTATAAAGTATTGAATTTTTTGAAAACTAGAAGTAAATTTTAAAAATTTTAAATTTATAAAGTATTGAATTTTTTTGAAAACTAAAAATAAATTTTAAAAATTTTAAATTTCACTTGTTACATTTTTTAATTAGTCAAAAAAGGTTATTCATGAGATATAAATCCCTAAAAATATAACTTTATTTTTAAAATACTAAAAGGAAAATTAAAAACATTTAATGTGGAATTTATAATAAATGATATATAGCAACTTTCACATACTATTATTTTCTTTTATTATTAAAAAATGGTTGTTATCACTTCCAATTCATGTTTTGATTTTGATTTACATATTTTTATTTTGATGTTTTATGAAGATAAATATATGACCAATACTATAAATTTTGTATATTTTTGTAATTTTTCATTTACTTTTTCCATTTCTATATTTAGCCTAGTACTTATTTATTTTTTCAGTGAACTAATCATTTTCTAATATATTCATTTATTTAATTAAAATTTATTATAAAATCATATTTTTTCAATTTCAATTATTTTCTTATAACATTAATTAATATAACATATTAAAATATTATTTAAAAATATATTAAATATAAAAATAAAATATCTAGCAAAAATATATATAATTGTTAAACATAATCAACTTCACCGTCAATAAAATTAAAAAACAAATATCGAAGTTACTACAACATCATGTCTACCTCCTTTAATTATTAATTTGTTGTTTAACTACAACATGTCTACCTCCTTTAATTATTCATTTTCGCTGTCAATAGAGATTGAAGCAATTTAATTGGCATCATTTATGCAAAAGGATAAAATTGAACTTTATCACTGTTGAAGAACTGACCACCTTTACTTGGTCAAAATCAATAATAGCCAAAGACTCTTTATCTTTTTGAACCAGAGACTTAAAAATGAAAAATGCCTCCATTGTGATATTGAGATATTTTAATTTTATTAAACAACCAATGAAAATGAAATAATTTGTGGAACCCATGAAATAATCTGTGGGACTCTTATGTTTTCTCTTGTGACTGGCACCATCACAATCAAGCTCTGTCATGATCTTCTCCATAAAAGATTCAAAGAGACGGATAAACGAACATTGTAAGTAAGGAAAAAAAAAAAAAAAATTCAAATATCAAAATATATTAATAATAAAAGATTATTTTTGCACTCAAAATATATTAATAATAAAATATCCTTATTAATAATATAATAAGGATAATACTTTAGTTATGTGTACTTGCACTTTTTGGTTTTTGCATATGAACCATTCTAGATTTGCAGGTGGAGAGATCCAAAACTTAGAATTTCTAACTCTTAAAGATATGTTATTTATGTTATTTATGAATAAATATAAATCACAATTTAACTGCTTTGATAAGCAATTTGAGCAACCTTTTGGACACTCTCAAAACCACCAATACAATGTACATGTAGTAATGTTAAGCACCAATACAATGTATATGTAGTAGCACAATGATGCTTATTGTAAAATAAGCATCGATGCTCCAAACTACAACAACAACACAATCCTTTCAATGATATAGTTATTGTTGTCATTATTGTTATCGTCATTATTACCAGGACTTCATAGTGTACAGACATACACACACACATTGATGTTGATTTTGCCTCTATGGATATTATTGGGCCTCACTTGATGTCTCTATCGGGTTAGGATGCCAAAACTAGAACTGACCAGCTTACCCCATGTACCATCCTTGCAATGAGGGGAAGTGGTTGGAGGGTTTACCTAGGATGTACATTTCATCTAAATACACACACAAACACACACACATTGATGTTGATTAACTGGTAAGACATATATGTGCTTTCAAAATATCTAGTATGCACTAGCGCTTTTAAAATATATAGTAAGCACTAGTGCTTTCAAAGTATAATACACACTAGTGTGTATTTAGTGTGCATCGATGCAACTCACTATTTGAAGTGTAGTGAAAAAAACCTTCGTTAGAAGCTTCGACTACCTAAAATTTGTATTTATGGAGAGCATTCACTAAAATTGTTGTTAAAACCTCTATTGTCAATAGCAGAGGTATTTTTGATAAATTTTCTCAATCTTGTAACACTAAAACCCTCCACTAAGTGGTGTTTTCTTTGTAGTGCCAAACTCTGAAGTAGGCCTTAAAACAAGTGAAGGGAATCTCCCACCAAAGCACATGCAAAAGGTCAACAAGTGACATTGTTATTGTGTATAAACTTGACACAGGCGAGGTGGAAGCATCCATATGTTGAATGGTGTCTTTGTTTATGTTTTCTCCAAAATTGGGTAAGTTAGACAAGTTTTGAAGGGAATCTCTATTGTTCGAACTAGAGAACTAAAAACATTATTTTTTATATAATAAAAAAACCTTATATGTCATGATCTCATTGGATAATAGATTTAAGGTCTTATTTCTAGCTTCTTTATTCCCAATGCTTTATATGTTGGCATATCCAATTTTTTTTATCATCTACGGTCTTTTTGAATTTGTACTATTTATATTGAAATGTTTAGATATCCAAAGTTTTGAGCATGGATAGTCACTTTTTTATTAGTTGACTTCATATTACTTTGTCCTTTGACTAACTTTTTTGTGCATAGTCTCTATTGTTCAAACTATTTTTATTATTATTATTTCTTTATTATTATGTACTTAGAGAGGCATTTTCATTATTATGTATGTAAACAGGTCTGGCACACTGCATTCTTTTTTAAATGTTTGCACGGCGTGAGGCCCTTCGATGGTTCTGATAGCCTTAAGTGTTTACCTAACATGCATTACAACCTTAAATGTTTACTCAACAGGCGTGTTACAATACAATTTCCTTCGATTTTTGGATACAATCTTGTCTGCAGTGAATTTTAGCAATATTGTTCTTCACTGGCATTACTAGTTCACTGGTTGATGCTTTCTCGTTGGTTCGTTGGATGATGCTCATTGTTTTTTTATTCAACTTTGCAAAGTTGAGGTCCTGCAGCTGCAATTGGACCTCTTGGTTGTTGTTCACCGGTTTGTTGTTTGCTTCTTTCTCTTGTTTGCTTCAAATTTGCAAGGTTGGGGTCTTGCATCCGCAGTTGGACCTGTTGTTGTAGTTTGCAGGGTTTGGAGATGTGCTTCTGTCATTCCTCATTCACTGGTAAGTTTCAGTGCCATGGTTTCATTCCTATTCCTTATTTGTTTTTTTTCTTTTTGGAGTTTGCAAGCAAGAATTTGCAATACTATGAATGCCTAAGTCAAAATCCTCTTGCAGAACATCTTTGTGTGTTACTGCAACAAGAAAAGAAACAGTAATGTGTTTTTTTCTTGTCCTTTTTCTTGAATGTCAATGTTCGACACATAACCCACCTCTGTCGTAGCCATAGTGACATATAAAAAAGAAAATTGAATTTTCTCCTCATTTTTTCCGGTCCTAAAAACCATACGTTTGGTGCATTTTTCCCAGTCTGTTCCCTTCCAAAACATCTTGTTCCCCTTTGAATGTCGATGTTGGACATAGAACCCATCTTTTGTAGCCACAGTGACATATAAGAAAGGAAATCGAATGTTCTCTTCATATTTTAGGTTCCTGGAAACCATACATTTGGTGCATTTTTTTTCAGGATGTTCCTTTCCAATCACATATGCCCACTTCCATGTCCTGGATGGCGTACCATATATATTTCGAAAATAGAAATGCAAAGGGGTTTACAAAACGAATTCAAAGTTGTCATTGTGGAGCAAGCATCTTCCAAGACCTTGTGACAGGGCATACTTTTATTCTTTGGATCAAAAACCATGTTTAGTTGTTTGTTTTATGATTTCCTTTGTGTCTTGCAAAGCATCTTTTGCCACTGAAATGATTATAGGATGCACGTGTGGAATAGGTTAAAAAATGATATGCCTTGAATACTCGGTCTTTGTGCTGAGCAAATTTATAGTGTTATTTCATTTGCGTTGTCTCTTCTGTTTGGTTCACTGTTCACTATACCTTTTTTTGTTTGTCATATGTTGTAGCGACCAGGGGGATTGAATTTGATAGGAAGAAGGTTGAAGGATACATAGCGGAATTGGTATGCAGTTCCGGACTTATAGTTTTCATTTTTATTTTTTTCCCTATTTGCATATTATCTTAATATAGCTAAGAAACATATTGAAAATCACAACTTAAGAGATGAAGCAAGTAATATATTTTGAGTGCTATGAAATAGATACAGACTCCATTATACATGAAAACATTGACTAGGTATTGCATAGAAATGGGATTTTTAGATTGGATGCATTCTCGTATATTGTGGGAGATTGCCTCTTCGATGCATTTCAAGTTCTATTGCATTTCCGTTATTCCTCGACCGACCTGCGCAATGGATTGATAGATCACTTCTTGGCCTGTTTAGAAAATGGTGACAGTGAGGCATTAGAGTCGTATCATTACAAATTGGCATCTTATTTTCTTTGTCAGTTGCATGGAATACATGATGTCACTACGTATTTTTCAAATATGTGGTTGTCTGCATCTGCAACTCTGCCTGCACATGAGAGGGGAATTTCAGGAGATGCATTTTGTATACGGTGGTTGTCCAAGTGGTTGAATATATCAATTGGAATATGGTCATTGACAAGAAAAACAAGATATCTACTATTCAACAAAACTGCATCTAGGGATCCATATTGCATCTTGTTCCATGATGCCAATCATGTCAGTGGCCATTATGAACCACTAATCGATATAAAACTATCCATATGCAATCTTGGAGGACCTCATATTTACTTGTCCCTCATTTTCAAAGACATTCAATTGCATTGGAAACAAATTATGCATCATATACTCTCCCATGGATTACACATAGCGACAACTATTGCATCTAGTTGTGGAGATAGTTTGTTCAATGCAATTTTCTATTTGGTAGCACAGAGTTCGATGTGCACTCCCTGCGCCTTTACACTATACAATCCTTTTGCAATGCAATTATAGGCAGAAACTAACATGATTTTAACTGCTTGCATCAACACCTTTTTTGGAAGTTGGAAGCAATACCTTGTAAACATGGCAATGCCATATGAGAAAGGAAATGTAGAGGGTGAAAAATTTTGTTTGCAATGGCTATCTATCATATTTAGAGTAAATATCCAAGTCTGGTTGGCCCTGTCGGATGGTATTGTCCATTCCTAATGTATTGATTCAAACTATGATCTAACAATTGACATCATGTCGTTGAAAACAAATACACCACATATACTCTCCCATACTCTCCCATAATACATAACTACACCACAATTGAATAAAACTAAATCACAATCTAACTGCTTTGACAAGAAGTTAGATTTTCCCAAAATAAATACACCACAATTGAATTATGCATCATATACTCTCCCATGGATTACACATAGTGACAACTATTGCATCTAGTTGTGGAGATAGTTTGTTCAATGCAATTTTCTATTTGGTAGCAACAAAGTTCGATGTGCACTGCCTGCGCCTTTACACTATACAATCATTTTGCAATGCAATTATAGGCAGAAACTAACATGATTTTAACTCCTTGCATCAACACCTTTTACCATATCTCCTATAAAGTATGTCTATAATTGGAAGTTGGAAGCAATACCTTGTAAACATGGCAATGCCATATGAGAAAGGAAATGTAGAGGGTGGAAATTTTTGTTTGCAATTGCTATCTATCATATTTAGAGTAAATATCCAAGTCTAGTCGACCCTGTCGGATGGTATTGTCCATTCCTAATGTATTGATTCAAACTATGATCTAACAATTGACATCATGTCATTGAAAACAAATACACCACATATCCATTATCAACCTTTGATGAGAAATACTACCAGTTCAGGGTCCACTGTCCATGCCACCCAAACTGCATTGAATCTACATAAGTGTCACATGCTATTTAATTAGAATGAAACTCATCACAGTTGTCATGAGGCCATACAGAGCTTAAACAAAAAACGTAGACTAACTTATCACAACTTGAAAAAGGTCATACGTGAGAGAAAAAAATACATTGGTAGTATAAGAAATGCTAAAAGTTCAGGATCCACTGTACATGCCACCCAAACCACATCGAATATGCATAAGCGTCACATGCTATTTAATCATAATGAAACTCATCCCAGTTGTCATGAGGTCATACAGACTTTAAACAAAAAAATGTAGACTAACTTATCACAACTTGAAAAAGGTCATAAGTGAGAGAAACAAATACATTGGTATGATTCCTTCTAGACATAAACTCACATATCACAACCTAAAAAAAAATGTTCGTGCACAACATAATCGCATTTTCGCACTTTCTGCTGAACACAAACATCACGTGTCCAATGAAAAATAACATCACATTTTGCACCATCGAGATGGTGGGGATGCAATGCTCATAAGAAATGTTGATTCCACCTCCAACATGGCTTGTCAACAAGTGAAACTAGTTTCCAGTGGAAACCATAAGTTAACCTACCACATGTTGAAAAAACAGATACATGAGAGAAATAGATGCAACCACATATCCCACAATGGTCATGGTATTGACAAAGAGGAAAAAATCACATTATGTGGCCTAGAGCCAACACCATGCACTGCTAGCAATGAAAACCAACAAACAATTTCTACGCATGCTTGTCCAGGGAAGAAAGATGAAAAATAGATCTATATGAAACAAATTAAAGACACTCCTTCCATTGCATGTGTGATTTGAGATCAATTGAATTTCACAAAAAACAATAAGTCTTTCATGCCTGATTTGGAAGCAGAATACCCCGGCTTGACACCAAATGATAGAACATTTTCCAGTGGCAATATTTGTCTTCCATGCAAACAATCACTTGAAAATGGAAAACTACCACACTTTGCAACGCCTGACCAAATAAGATGTAATACACCACTACCAGATGTAAGTACACTTACATAACTTGAAGAGAGACTTGTGTATCTACGAATTGCATTTGCACAAATCAGACCCTGGGGATATAAACAACCCCAAATGGGCTTAACAGGATCAATTATTAATGTGCCTGTCCAACTAGATGTTGTACAAAAATCCTTGCCACAATTCATTAGCGATACAATGACAATTGTTGTAGCTCTCAAAATATGTTTTCAATACAAGAATGCATACGAGACAGGTAAAGTGTGTGTGCATGTTGTCATGAAAGAATTAAAAGAATTATGTTCCAGGGCCCTGTACAAAGCATGGAACATTTGTATAAATGATAACTGGAACAATGTTCTTGGAGAAGGGGATGAAAACTCTGCACAGACTTTCGAAACTTCTAGTGAAATTGATACAAGTGATGAATCGGAGAATGAAAGACCTGCTGAAACATCGATACATGGATTCACTGACTCACAACGCATTCGTGACTTGCAAGACAAGATTTTTGAAATCACATCTGTTGAAGGGCAACGTCCACTTGGAATATTCAAGGACAAATTTGTTGAGGAAATGAACTTCCCAACACTGTTCTATGTAGATCCATGTCCCAGTGGCATTATGGAACGATTCAGCTACCAAAAAATAGTTCGATGGGAACTAGTGCATTCAAGCGGTGACTTCTCCTGTCACATAACAAATTTGTTTTTCAAAACAATGAGCATAATAATTGAGCAAGTGCTCTCTTGCATGTGGGTGTGAATAAGAAAAGGCCAGCTACAAGGAAGAAATTTATTGGCCAAAGATTTCAAGTACAAAGAAAACCTAGAAAAAATCCTTAAATCTGATATTGGATACATAGATTTCAAAAACATTTGCATCTCTCCTGACTATTTGCAACAAAACAAGAAAACTATTTTGCAATGATCCAACAATTGGGACCGCCAACATTTTTCATCACATTTACAAGTGCAGAGCATTGTTGGGATTCGTTGGTGGATACGGTGTCTGCATTGTATAGGAACAGGAAAAGGAAAAAACAAATTGATACATTGGAAAATGATGGCATTGACTACCCCATAAGAAAATACCCAGTGACATGTACTAGATACTATAGGCATAGAATAAATGCTTTGGGGCAATTGATATGCCATGATGAAACGTTCTTCATAAAAATATCATACTATTTTTTTGTGACTGAGTTCTAGAATAGAGGGAGTGAGCATGACCACACATTGTTGTGGATAGAGAGTGCACCGGTCTATGGAAATGAAAACAACTCACATATTGAGCAATTTGTGGACAAATACATAACATGCAACATAGATCATTTGGATCTAGAACTTGCCAAAGTTCATAGACATTATCATACAATAAGTTGTAAAAAACGAAAAAAAAATCACATTGCAGATACAACTTCCATGTTCCGCCAATGAGAACAACAAGAATCAAAGAGCCAATTAGTTTAGAGGATAATGTTCTCATTGAGAAACCTAAATCCTTGTTCGTATTTCTAGAACAATGAGACTTTGATGAGTTAATGAGCTTCGATGAATTCTTGATAGAGCTAAATTTAATAGAAGATGAGTACATCCAAGCCATACAATCTACACTTAAACAACCAACAATTTTCCTTAAATGAAAACTTTCCCATATTTGGAACAACAATTTCTCCAAGGACATGCTATTTATGTGGAATGAAAATATAGATGCATAGTATGTCCTTAATGCATATGATGTAGCATTATACTGTACCTCGTATATGACAAAGGTTGACAAATCTATGACAAGTGCATTCAAAATAATACGCAAAGAACATGAAAGAAGTCATATTGATGCTATGCAAATGATATGTACGCTTGGAAATGCATTACTTAATATTCAACAAATTTCTTCTCAACAAGCTGTCCACATTGCACTTTCCCTTCCCCTCAACTAGTTCAAGGAAATGTGTCTTCATAAACACATCTCCACTTGAGAAACACACATGTGTGCTTAAACAACCATCTTTTCTAGAACAAGAGATTGATAATTCATAGGACGTATTATGTCACTCTATTATTGATTATTACCTTCAACGTCCATCTCTTATTAAACATATCTTCTTAGCAGAGTTTGTATCATATTACCAAAAAAATGGTGCACCCATATCAAAAATAAAAAAAACCTTCTGTAATACACTTTGTCAAATACAACAAACATACTGACTATGAAAACTATTATAGAGAAAAATTGTTGTTGTACGTTCTGTTTGATCAAAATGAAAACACATTAAAACATAACTTCCCTACATGGGAAGTTGCGTATATTGCTTATGAGAATACAATACAAACCAATGAATCTAGATTTACATACAATGTTAATCCAACATGGGGTGATTTAGAAAGTGCAGTTCATGAACTAGAAAACCCTGACAATGTTGATGAGACATTCACAAATCGTAAAACAACTAGAAATCTTTGTGAGTCCTATGACTTGTAAGTAGATTTCCCTTGTCCTCGAGCAACCGACATTGAAAAACGTATCAATCTTGGCTTTCAAGTCACCAAACATCCTTTCCTTATTGAAAATAATGAATACTACAGAGTCAGACGTCTATTGAATTGAGAGCAGTAATAAATTCTAAAGGACATTGCAATTAAAAAACGCTTGAACATGCACACTCCTATGCACTTGTTCCTTACAGGCAGGGCAGGAATAAGAAAGACATTCACAGCGAAAGCACTATTCCAAATGCTTATATGAATCTATGATTCAAATAATTCCTCTGACCCTATGAAACCAAAGGAGCTAATAGTTTCATACATAGGAAAAGTTGCATATAATGCAGGTGGAACAATAGTCCACTCTGCAATTTTGATGCCTTTTAACAAGTCACAATTTCTTCCACTCAACAAGGAAATGTTAGATACCTTGTCTAAGATTTATGACGAATGACAAATTATTTTCATAGATGAGGCATATTTGATTGGAAGTCGCTTCTTGTATTCCATTGAAAACCGACTGAGAAACATAAAACATATGCACACCAAATACTTTGGGAATATTGGCATGATATTCTGTGGGGATATTTACCAAGCGCAACCCATCCAAGATTCTTTGATATTTGAACAACCTACGATCAATATGAAAACAATGACGCGTGACTTCTGGAAAGACAATATAAAATTCTTTGAATTACATACTACAATGCGCCAGACAGATGAAACATTTATTGCAATTCTGAATAGAATGCGGACAAACAGTCAAACACATAATGACTTAACATATATCAATTCAAGGTGCATGCAACCTGCACCAACAAAATCAACCTTCCCTTACCTATTTTACACGAATAAGGATGTTGTAATGCATAACAGGTACATGTTATCGCTCATGTCTGTCAATGATATCATCATCAATTCAATTGACCTCAAAATAGACAACCATGGAAATGTACCACGTCATGAACATACAACCACTTTTCCTTTGCAACTTGTCCTGAAATTAGACATACTAGTTGAAATATATGCCTGCAACTATGATTCACATGATGACTTGGTAAATGGTGCAGATGGAATACTCAAAGCTTATACCAAAACAAAAAAAATTGATGTCCTCTGGATTAAGTTCCATGAGCCGCATATAGGCCACCGACAAGAAAACAAGTTGGCTTATCTATATAATTCAAACACTATGCACGATTGGACACCTATCTTACGAATATCAAAACCAGTATCGACATTGGCAAAGACGGGTCGATTGAATATTCGAAAATAGTTTCCAATTAAACTTGCATGTGCACGTATAGTCCACATATCGCAAGGACTAACACTTGATAGTGTTTCATTTGAACCTGCTCGAATTTGAATACATGGACTTGTATACACAACATTGTCCCGTGTCAGAAGTATAGACTCCTTGTATTTACTAAGCACTCTTACAAAAGATAAATTCAAAGTCAAACACAAAGTTGATATTGAGATGCAACACCTTACGACTAGTGCAAAGTGACATCTACAATATGATTACCAATCCATACAAACAAACTCATCTGTATCAATTATCTCACTTAACACGCACAACCTACCTGCACATATGGATGATATACTCAATGACTATGACACAATGCAATCCGATATTATGTGCATGTAGGAAACATACATGACAGTATGCATGCAAAACAAACAATTTCCAAATCACAATTGCATATCAAGTTACATTACACATGGGATGATGATATTAGTGAAATAACATGTAACAATTTTGGAGCATGTGCATTTCGAAGAAAACAATGTTGATATGGTGCTCACAAAAGTAATTTTCCATGGATCAGAAATTGCAATATTGAATCTCTATGTTGCTCTGCATGCAACATTTTCCAACATATTAAATGTTCTTTCCATTGCATTAGAGCATTTGCATCTGAACGAAACCATTATCATTGTAGGAGAATTCAATATTGACATGCTACAAAATAATGCCAGAACAAAAGAATTGGAAAACTACATGTGCAGATATAGTCTCCGCTTTCTTTTGGATAAGATAAACCATGTACAAAACACACTTATTGACCATGTATGGTTGAATGTGCCCATTTCCCAATTCAACGTCTTTATCTTAGACACATATTGGTCCGATCACGATACAATTAGTATTGCACTTGAATTATGAAATATACATCAAACATATTGCAAAATCATATTTCTAGGTCTCAAAGCATATCTGTCTAGCTTGTTGCACAAAACCATGTTATCCAACTTCTTATTTTTTCCTGGTTTGTAATTAATTTTGGACACAAAAATTTTTACACAATTATTTTTATATATACACATACATGGATGAAGAAAAAAAAAATGGTACATTCTTCTAACACTATATGTTAATCTATTCCTTTTATTCTAGTTTATTTACTGTATGTACATATTCCTTGTTTTTTCCTTGCATATCAACTTACGTTCATGTTCATTGTGTTTTGTACTTTCCTTCATTGAAACAAACATGAAAACTAGACAAGGCAAATAACTCTTAACCAAAAATGTAGAAGAATACATACAAAGGTGCATACTTTTACCCATATTCCATATCCAATTGTTTTTCATTTACTTTGTCTATATTTATTCCACTGGTTTGCAGCTCTTTTGTTTTTTTTTCCTTAGATATTGCATATCTTCCTATATATTAACTTATCTTCATGTCAATTGAATTTTTTGTGCCGCTACCTTGAAATAAATAAATTTGTATTCCATCTTTTTTTCATGTGTTCCTACATAGCGACTTGCCTTCATGTCCATTGTATTCTCTGTATTTCTACATTGAAAAAAGAACAGACTAATTGAACACGACGATAGAGCCTTATGTGCCACAGCTGAGAAATATGGAGTACAATCTTCCAAAAGTATGGAAACAGTGGTGCAAAAGACAATACAATGTGTATGCCTAATGCAGATCCATATCGAGTATGAACAATATACACATGTTCATAACCATTGTTTCACAAGTGACATGGGCATGAGCAGTGAATCATCGCAAACATCAGCACAACGATAATGCCGAAGGTAAGGATTCATAGATTATGTTCTTGCTATGTTTAGGAAACAAATATCCGTAGTTATTTATTCTACTATTCCATTGTAAATATGTTTATGTCATTTACACCACATGTTTTTTAGTTCACAAGAACTATCGACAAGTAGAAGTGAAACCTCCATCATAGTACAAGGTCCAGCGACTAAGAGGCATGGTTACAAAACTCTAATATGCATACGTTATCCAATTTGTGCATATATTGAAGCTTGTCATATTTTAGAATATGCTTGCATATAAGAATGCCAAGTCATATATTTTGTCTATTGCTTGTTGAAATAGATATAAACAACATATGTTTTAACTTGAACCAGGGTTTGTTGAGCTCTAGCTATATTTCATGGCTGAGAATGTTTTTCCCATAGTTGATATGTTTCTATCGCTTGATAATTATCAGACTAAGTGTTGTTGTGTGAGGCATAAAGTTCTTTGCTCCCTTTCTTTTTCCTCATATATACTTACCTGTTTTTCCCTTTTCTTCTTCCCTCTATTATCTGTTTATGGTTCTATACTTAGTCGCATATCTATGCTCACGAGTTCCTGGGGTGGCAGAGTGAGAAATTATATATCTATATATATCTTTACATCATGAGTCCAACCGATTGCCATTCGTTTCCATACTTAGCCAATTTTATGGATGTGGGTTCCCACGTAGGCGCTATCGAACTCTCATGCCCCGTGTTTGGGGTATACATCTTGCACCCAAAACTTCGGTGATCTACAATTTGAGCCCAGACTCCTCGAACTTGCAAGCCTCACTCTACCTACGATGACTCTGTCTGAATTCTTGCATATAAGAATGCCAAGTCATATATTTTGTCTATTTCTTGTTGAAATAGATTTAAAAAACATCTCTTTTAACTTGAACCGGAGTCTATTGAGCTCCAGCTATATTTCATGGCTGAGAATGTTTTTCTATTTCTTGATAATTATCAGACTAAGTGTTGTTGTTTGAGGCATAAATTTCTTTGCTCCCTTTCTTTTTCATCTTCTATACTTACCCGTTTTTCCCTTTTCTTCTTCCCCTCTATTATCCGTTTATGGTTCTATACTTAGTCCCATATCTATGATCGCAGGTTCCCGGGGTGGCAGAGTGAGAAATTATATATCCATCTATATATTCACATCACGATTCCGACTGAATGTCATTTGTTTCCATACTTAGCCAATTTTATGGCCACGGTTTCCCACGTAGGTGCTATCGAAATCTCATGCCCCGTGTTTGGGGTATACATCTTGCACCCAAAACTTCAGTGATCTACAATTCGACCTCAGAATCCTCAAACTCGCAAGCCTCACTCTACCTACAATGAGTCCGTCTTACCGCCCGAACTTTCCATACTTAATCGATTCTTCAAAGTTTCACGGGTTCACGGACTGTCGGGTTCACAAAATTTTCAAAGCATTGATGTGTTTCTATTTCTTGATAATTATTAGACTAAGTGTTGTTGTGTGACGCATAAAGTTCTTTTCTCCCTTTCTTTTTCCTCTTCTATACTTTCTTGTTTTTCCCTTTTCTTCTTCCCCTCTATTATCCGTTTCTGGTTCTATACTTAGTTGCATATCTATGCCCACGGGTTCTCGGGGTGGCGGAGTGAGAAATTATATATCCATCTATATATTCACATCACGATTCTGATCGACCATCGTTCATTTCCATACTTAGCCAATTTTATGGCCGCGGGTTCCCGACTAGGCACTATTTAACTCTCATGCCCCGTGTTCGGAGTATACATCTTGCAGCCAAAACTTCAGTGATCTGCAATTCGACCCCGGACTCCTCGAACTCACAAGCCTCACTCTACCTATGAGCTTGTTGAAATAGATATAAACAACATCTCCTTAGACTTGAACCAGGGTTTGTTGAGCTCCATCTATATTTCATGGCTGAGAATGTTTTTCCCATAGTTGATGTGTTTCTATCGCTTGATAATTATTAGACTAAGTGTTGTTGTGTGAGGCATAAAGTCCTTTGCTCCCTTTCTTTTACCTCTTCTAAACTTACCATGTTTTCCCTTTTCTTCTTCCCTTCTGTTACCCGTTTCTGGTTCTATACTTAGTCATATTTCTATGCTCACGGGTTCCCAGGGTGGCGGAATGAGAAATTCTATATCCATCTATATCTTCACATCACGAGTCAGGCCAACCATTGTTCGTTTTCATACTTAGCCAATTTTATGGCCACGGGTTCCCGGGTAGGTGTTATCGAACTCTCATGCCCCGTGTTCGGAGTATACATATTGCACCCAAAACTTTGGTGATCTACAATTCGACCCTGGACTACTCGAATTCGAAAGCCTCACTCTACCTACGATGACTCCGTCTGACTGCCCCACCTTTCCATACTTAGTCGATTCTTAAAAGTTTTTTGGGTTCACAGACTCCCAAGTTCACAAAAGTTTCAAAGCATTTTTCGCTCCCCTCCATCCCTGCCACCTTCGCCCCTTCCCAATGCACATTAATTATGCTTTTACTAGTGACAAATCACCATAGAGGTTCGAAAATATTGGCATTAATAAGCAGAAATCTCGAGGACATCTCCCATTAAAACACATTAATGGGAGAATATTATGGAATTTGATGATTTTTTTGTGTCAATCTTGAATTGGCAAAAAATTGTTGGTTATTTTAGTTTTTTTAAGGCATCATCGTAGCAGGAATGCAATATTGTGCTATCCCACTATCATCAACAAAGGTGTTGACATGATTCCCCTCTTTAGTATTGTGCAAATATTACATCTTGGCATATTTGAGAATATGCTTGCATATGAAAATGTTAAATCACCCTTCAAATTGGAACATAGTCTGCATTTGGGCCACAAAAATTACTAATAAAATAAAATAATATGAATAGTTTTTAAGTAAATATAAACAAATTATATTTTAACTTTAACCTGAGTTTGTCGAGCTCCAGGTATATCACATAGCTGAGAATGTTTTTCCCATAGTTAATATTTATGGCTGCAAGTTCCCGTATTGGCGTTATCGAACTCTCATGTCCCTTGTTCTGTGATATACATCTTGCACCAAAAACTTTCGTTATCTACAATTCGACCCCAGATTCCTCTAACTCACAAGATTCACTCTACCTATGATGAGTCTGTCTAGGTTCGTCTGACCGCCCCTTCTTTTCATACTTAGTCGATTTCCCCGCCACCTTCGCACACTTCCCAATGAAAATTAATTACGATTTTATTAGTGACAACTCACCACACAGGCTCAAAAATATTGGCATTAATGAGAGAAAATATCGAGGACATATCCCATTAAAATGCATTAAACCAAGATTTACGAGAGATTATATTACCATCCTCCAGTGTTCATTATAAATACTATCAGGACACAATTACTGTCACATGTTGCAATACAAACAAATCTTCATCAAAACATTATATTTTCTCATAGGCACCCCACATGCACCCAAGTCGCCTGAACTGAGCGATATTTGGATCCACCAACTAAGCCTCCCTATTATCGAATTGGTAGAGGTCAATATTATGGCATTTGATTTTTTTTTTATGGATCTTGAACTCAGAAAAATTGTTATTTACTTTAGTTTTTTTTAAGGCATTATACCCTGCCTTTCCATACTTAGTTGATTCTTCACCTCTTGTTGTCACAGATTTGTGGGTTCTTGGGCTCCCAGGTTCACAAAAGTTTCAAAGCAGTTTTCACTTCTGTCCATCCCCGCCACCTTCGCACACTTCCCAATGCACATTAATCATGCCTTTATTAGTGACAACTCACCAGACACATCGAAAATATTGGCACTAATAGGCAAAAAGGTCAAGGACATCTCCCATTAAAATGCATTAAACCAAGATTTACGGGAGATTATATTATCATGCTCGAGCGTTCATTTTAAATACTATCAGGAGCAAAGGAACGTTCTCATCACCTTATGGCTGCATCTCGACAACATTTATATGGAGATACCTTGAATATTTTTGGGCGCAAGGACCAAATTTTTCAGTGGTCTAGAGCTTATGGCTACTACTCGTCCCATTCTACCCAAAAGGAAGTTATCTGGACGTCTAGAATTGCACGAGCGGGTTGTGTCCTTGAAATTTTTTATTGTAACGAGTTGGTCACCTTATGCGCCGAAAATTATATTCCGAACTAGTGGATTATCCATTTGTGGAACCATTCCTGAGTCTCCCTTTCACCTCAAGTATTTTGAAAGATGGTAACACTTCCCGACGCAATGCCTACTTTAAAGGGAGAGAATTGCATGGAGTTCTTAAAGAAGCATGATAATGAATTGGAACTCTTGTCAGAGTTCTTAGAGAACCCAACGGCCGGTCCTGGGGACATGACCAGATTACAGGTTAGTGAATTTAAAAACCCTTTCCAAGAAATTGCATGGCTTTTCACAAGGATAACGGGACAAGAAAGTACAACCAGCATCTCTTAGATGATTCTGTATATTTTATATTGTACTTTGAAGGACCAAGCCATCTTCCATTGGGTAAAGTTGATTTCCATCAAAATATATTCCCAGTTATTGCAATACACAAGGCAGAAGAAATTATTTATGTCATCTTATTTAATTTTTGCGGTAGCACATTGTTGTCAATTCCCTGGATTATCTTTGTGTAAGAAGGTAAACTGTGAATTTGACCCAGTAACCTTCTGGTACCAAATATTATGGAGACACAATGCCTCCCAACATTTTTATGAAGTCTTTAATGATTTTGTTTCAGTTTTTAAAGGGTTGATATTTGGAAAGGATTTTCCCCAGATGTATGATCAGGCGACCAAGTTCATGGATAGGAAGGGCACACTAGAACAAATGGAGAACTATAATGTTATAAGGATTTTTGGGTCCAAACAAAATCATTCCTTCCTTCCATGTCACATATCTGGTACAATGTTTCTTATTGAGATAGCAAGGCAGTACGCCTACTGGTTGCATTTTTTCCATGCAAAGAGAAAAAGGCATCTCATCCCTCTGCCTTGGAAAGTCGGGGATTTCATAGTCAGGAATATGGAAAAGATTGATAGTTTCATAGGCCACTTCCACAACTTCAATTTGAAATGTGTTTAAAAATTAAAAGGGTTCGACCCTGATGGTATTTTTGTAGAACACCTATTGGTTGTCAGTTTCAACAGTTCTTTCATTGACACTATCTGGAATGAAGACGAAGATAACGCCTTAGGAATTCCTGCTCGTGACACCAGTGACCTAAAGAAAATACTCAGCACCAATGAGTCGTACAAGCAGAAAAAAAAAGGCCCAGGTGAGAAAAGTGTCCAATCACCAACCGCCACACCCAAGACTACATCATCTCAGAGTAGCACTCCAACAACCTACCCAAGCAAGAAAGTCACACATGGTTCTTCAGGCGGAGGAGGAGATAAGAACCCTCCCTTCGACAAAATTGAAATTTCTCACAAACTTTCCGCCAACAAAAAAGTGAAAAACAATAGTGCAAGAACAGGAGGGACCGAGGGGAGAAATTGATATCCATGATCTCTCTCTCGAAGATATGGCACTAGAAATTGACATTGAAAAAATGTTCCCCGACGATGACCAACTAGAGAGCATTGCTCCCCATAACCCTAAGATGGAAATAGTTGGGACCGATACCTTGGACGAAGAAGAGTCTTTTGCATTTAAGAGCGTTGTTTTTTATAGCAAAACCAAAAAATTGCTTATTGAAAAGAGAGATGTAAAGAAAAAGAAAGAGAAATCTCGTTCAAAGATGAACATACAGAACATGCGCCCTTCCCAGATCTCCCAGATACACTGAGCAATTGGAGATGCTCTAGACAACTCTATTAGTGGCCTTGAAGCAGAGAATGTCAGGTTAAAGGAGCGAATCAAAGAATTGGAGGGAGCTATAATTCCCCTTTCACTGTTTACTACTCCTTTTGCAATGATCGGGCCCACCGCACCTACGACAAATTTAAAAGGATCAGCAAGCCTTCTCACATCAACCCAAGGCTATGTGGAAAAGAATATAAAGATAAGAATGGAATTAATAACAGAAGCTTGGGAGATGTCAAAGAGTATGGTCTCTTTAGAATTAATTAAGAACGAGCAAGGTTTCTACCTCGATGTAGTTGTACCATTTGGTGTTAAAGTTACTGGTATGACGGAATTCAGAAGAAGAGAGGAGGATCTCCTTTCCCCGGATCAAATAAACCAACTAAATGCATGCTGGAAAGAATAGGTAAAAAACCTAAATGGTATCGTTCAAGCATGTAGCCATGCCATATCTAGAAGAGACAAACTATTCAAGAATCTAACTGAGATAGATCTAGCTGGCAGCACCAAATGAATTCCAAGACCCAAAATTGATGTTCAAATTATTGTTTTTAACCAAGCAATAATTTGATGATCAAGTTCATATCTATAAAATACTGTCATTTGAAAATTTCTATGGCATTCTTGAATATGGTGAAGATGATGTGAAAAACTAGCTACTCGGTTATTCGATTCAAAAGTAAGATATTCAAGAATCATTGCACAACCTCTCTATTGACTTGGAAAGTGAATTCTTCAATATAAAAATCCGGCATTAAATCAACGTGGCACCCATGAGGATCTACATCAAGGAGTGGTTCAAAAAGGATGTCGACAAGATTACTAAAGAAGGGAAAAGGACACTTCAGACGGTTCCCATAACCGTCAAGGAAAGCCATAAAAGGTCATCAGCGAGTAAATGACAAGGCATGGGATACCATCATAGTAAGTTGATATTGATCACATTCTTTTGTCTTTGTCGATGTCTTCATCCAGTTACTCTACCTCTTTAAATACAAAGCTTTAACCGAGGACTGACAATTTTCTCTTTCTTCTTGCTAGGTCTTGTTGTTTTCCATCGCCGACTTTCTTATTTCTACAATCTTGATTCATGTACATCTTTTCTTTGTGGTATGCGAGAGCCCCAATCCCAGTCATTATGGAAAACACATTTAAATTTCACAGAATATGTACTGAACTGTATGTTTTTTTACAAATTCCAAGACAACTATTTTGGGATATATTCTCAAATGTATTTTGTAACCCAATTTATCTGAATATAAAATATTTGAGGTTTTTGTATGGTGATTTTCAATGTTTAGTATTTTTTTTTTAAATTAACTCATTTTCCTATACAACTATTGATAGATGAACTCAACCTCTTTCTACAAGAATTTAAGACTCTCTTTGATCCATGGTTRAAAATGCACGATAAGCYTTTTTTTCCCTGCCCARTACTTTCATTTAAATAMAAGCTACTCTATTATGACAWCTGCAGCTTTCSCTCCTTACATTTTACATGGAAGAATAATTTGTGATAGGACATGCTTTTGTGGCACCCACCCTATACTTAAGAAAGAAATGGGTAGGCCCCTCATGCTTTCATTCTTCAGGGSCCCAGAAATAGAGTCAATAAATGACGTTATTTCAACATGGAAACTCAGGTGTTGAGGTCATGTTCCTATTTAATATTGTGCATATATTACARCTTCTTATATTTGAGAATATGCTTCCATATACAAAATGTTAAGTCATATATTTTTTTTCTCTATTGCTTATGGGTTTGAGAAAAAAWTGTGARCCAAAAACACCCTTCAAATTGGAACATGGTTTACATTTGGACCACAAATAATCTATTAAGATACATTRATATGAATACATTTGAAATAAATATAAACAAAATCTCTTTAAACTTGAACCTGACTTTATTGAGCTCCAAAATTGGAACACCCTTCAAATTAGAACATGGTTTACATTTGGACCACAAATAATCTATTAACATAAATTAATATGAATACTACTAAAATAAATATAAACAAAATCTCTTTAAACTTGAACCTGACTTAGTCACATTTCTATAATCGTGGGCTCCCGGGTTAGCGGACTGACAGATCCTCATCTCCATCTATATTGTCACAGCATGAGCCCAACCGACTGTCGTCCCTTTCAATACTTAGCCAATTATCTCACAGCGGGATCCCTACTTAGCGCTATCGAATTCTTATGCCCCCTGTTCCATGATATACATCTTGCACCCAACACTTCCATGATTTACAATTCGACCTCGGACTCTTCGAAATCTCAAGCTTCACTATACCCGGGTTCACAAAAGTTTCAAACCATTTATCACTCCCTTCAATCCCCGCCACATTCCCGCCCTTCCCAATGCACATTCATTATGATTTTACTAGTGACAAATCACCACACAGGTTCGCTTATTGGCATTAATATGCGAAAAATGCATTAAACTGCGATTTATGGGAGTCCAACTGACCGCCATTGCTTTTCATACCTAGCCAATTCTATGGTCGTCGGTTCTCGGGTTGGCGCAATCAAACTCTCAGTCCCTGTGTTCTGCGATATACATATTGCACCCAAAACTTTCGTGATCTACAATTCCATACTTAGCCAATTTTATGGCTGTCGGTTCCCGGGTTGGCGTTATCGAACTCTCATTCCCCTTGTTCCGTGATATAAATCTTGCACCCAAAACTTTCGTGATCTACAATTCTGCAATATACATCTTGCATCCAAAACTTTTGTGGTCTACAATTCCTCGAGCTTGCAAGCTTCACTCTACCCGAGTTCACAAATGTTTCAAAGCATTTATCGCTCCCTTCCATCCCTGCCACCTTCAAACCCTTCCCAATGCACATTAATTATGCTTTTACTAGTGACAAATCAACACACATGTTCAAAAAAATTGGCATTAATAAGCGAAAACCTTGAGGAAATCTTCTATTAATATGCATTAAACCGCGATTTATGGGAGTCTGACTGAACGCCCTTCCTTTCCATACTTAGCCAATTTTATGGCCACGGGTTCTCGACTTGGCGCTATCGAACTCTCATTCCCCGTGTTCCGTGATATACATCTTGCACCCAAAAATTTTGTGCTCTACAATTCCACCCCGCACTCCTCAAACTCGCAAGCTTCACTCTACCCGGGTTCACAAAAAGTTTCAAATCATTTATCGCTCCCTTCCATCCCCACCACCTTCGCGCCCTTCCCAATGAACATTAATTATGCTTTGCTTAGTGACAACTCACCACACAGGCTCGAAAGGATTGGCATTAATAAGCGAAATCCTCAAGGACATCTCCCATTAAAACGCATTAAACCGTGATTTACACAAAAACCTCGAGGACATCTCCCATTAATATGCATTAAACCGTGATTTACGGGAGTCCGACCGACCGCCCTTCCTTTCCATACTTAGCCAATTTTATAGCCGCGGGTTCTCGGGTTGTCGCTATTGAAATCTCATTCCTCGTGTTCTGTGATATACATATTGCATCCAAAACTTTTGTGATCTACAATTCCACCCCGCACTCCTCGAACTCGCAAGCTTCACTCTACCCGGGTTCACAAAAAGTTTCAAAGCATTTATCACTCCCTTCCATCCCCGCCACCTTCGCGCCCTTCCCAATGCAGATTAATTATGCTTTGATTAGTGACAACTCACCACACAGGTTCGAAAGCATTAGCATTAATAAGCGAAAACCTCGAGGACATCTCCCATTAAAACGCATTAAACCGTGATTTATGCCAGATTATATTATCAAATATCTTCTTCACATGTTATGTTTCATATTACTTTGTATATTCTTGTGATTTCTCATTTACTTTTTCCATTTCTATATTTAACTCAATACTTCTTTATTTTTTTACTTTTTCAGTAAACTAATCACTTTATAATGTATTCATTTATTTAATTAGAATTTATTATTAAATCATATCTTTTCAATTTCAATTATTTTCTTATAACATTAATTAATATAACATATTAAAATATTATTTAAAAATGTATTAAATATAAAAATTAAATATCTAGCAAATATATATATAATTGTTAAACATAATCAACTTCACCATCAATCAAATTAAAAAACAAATATTGAAGTTACTACAACATCATGTCTACCTCCTTTAATTATTAATTTTCGCTATCAATAGAGATTGAAGCAATTTAATTGGCATCATTTATGCAAAAGGATAAAATTGAACTTTATGAGAAGAACTGACCACCTTTACTTGGTCAAAATCAATAGTAGCCAAAGACTCTTTATCTTTTTGACCCAGAGATTTAAAAATGAAAAATGCCTCCATTGTGATATTCTAATTTATTAAACAACCCATGGATTATGGCCATTGAGATATTTTAATTTTATTAAACAACCAATGAAAATGAAATAATTTGTGGAGCCCCTGAGATAATCTGTGGGACTCTTTCCATATGGATATGTTTGCTCTTGTGACTGACACCATCACAGTAAGACAAATGAAATCACAGTCAAGCTCTGTCATGATCTTCTCTATAAAAGATTCAAAGAGACGGATAGAAGAACATTGTAAGTAAGGAAAAAATAAAAAATACTTAATTAAGGAATTTCAAATATCAAAATATAATAATAATAAAATAATATTTTTTTATGGATAATACTTTAGTTATGTATACTTGCATTCTTTGTTGGTTTTTACATATGAACGGTTCTGGATTTACAGGTGGAGAGATCCAAAACTTATAATTTCTAAGTCTTAAAGATATGTTGTTTATGTTTTCTTAAATAAAAAAAATATACCCAATGAATAAAACTAAATCACAACCTAACTGCTCTGACAAGCAACCTGAGCAACCTTTTGGACACTCTCAAAACCAAAGCATATTATGAAGTGTGTGATGTAGTGTATCATATTATATTAACACATTAAATTAATTGAACCAGAGCAAAGTCTAATTATGGAAAGGAAAACAAAAATTGTGTAAAGGGTAAAAAAATAAACATCAGCATGAGCATGATTGGAGGAGAAGACGAAGCAATTGTAATTTTTGTGAATGAGCTATAAGATCATGGTGATTTAATTATTCATATTGTAAGTAATTGTAGTAAAAGGGAACATGGAATAACTTATAGGAGTTCATGAGGAGGTGTGAAAGATTTGATTTATGGTTTGTAGTGATGAGAGAGGCGTTTCGGTTTTCATTTTGGGGTGAATTACAGGATACTTAAATTGCCCCATTTTTGTTGAGGGTGAATTTTTTAAGGAATCAAAATTTCACTTTTTATGATTATTTTTCGAAAATTGGACGATTTGGGTCATCTTAAAATGGTCAAAACCCATAAAGACAAAGTTTCTAATAAAAAGGTGGAACTCTAACTTTCGACATAGTTCCAATCATATTTAGAACCAATTTTGACTAGAAAAATGGGACGAAGTAAGCGCCCCTTATTTCAGGCTCTTGTTTATGGTGTGGTGATGATTGTTTATGGTGTCAATCGAGACTATGCAGGGACCATGAAGCCCCTTGCCATTAATTATTATTGGAGAGATGTTATGAAGATGCAGTTTGCATCTACACAAGCATTCACAGTAACCCATTTCATTTTCTTATTATATTCAGTATTCTCTTTCTTTTTCTTCCAATGGTTTAACATCCTTTTCCCTAATATTTACTCTATTCTATAATACTTTCTTGACTAAATAATTTTAGTAGTTCAGTTTTTTATATCTATGACATGGCTTATTCTGAATTTTAAAAATTCATATTTGAATTATTGTTAATTTTTATGTTGTACTTTTTACATGATAAATGATCTTTTTTTTTTTTTTTTAAGTAAAAAAGATGGGTCCTATTATATTATCATAGACAAAATACAGTGACTGTATGTGACGCCAGTTGTCCCGCCTGAGTAGGAAACTGAGACAGCTGGGCATCCTATGCCAAGTGTTTCTCTGTTAACAAAATATACATGGTTTCGTCCTGCCCGAAGGAAACCAGGACTGTTACTTGTAAAGTTCAAACTATATGCCATAGCTAAATGTAAGGAAACTGAAAAAACTGGCTGAACTAGAACTTCAAGCAGAACAGAAAAGAGATTCCTAACCAAGAGCATCATATCAAGCCGCTTTACCCTTGCGCTTCTTCTCGTTTCCCTGTTGTCACCAGCCTGCTGTAAGCACGTATGGTTGCGCACAAGTTGGGCATTGTCTCTGTGGTAGATTCTTGGAGTGGGCCGCGAAGAGCATATCAAGCCGCTGGTCAATTCTGGCAAGGCAAAAAACCTGGTCGTCCATCAGACTTCTTAGCTCGAATATGAGTGTGAGGTGCCCCGAATTAGTAAAGAGTGGCTTCTCCAGCCCCTGGCTGTCGTCGAAGGTCGGGCGTCCAGACTCCGTTGCTTCACTGCTCGTTTGCTCCGAACGGTTGAGAGACTGGGTCACCGTCCCTGTGGTCGCGTCGAGAGGGGTCTCTTCTTCAACAAAACAGGTGGGGAAGTGCTCCTCCAGGCTGTTGGCTTTGGAATCCTTCTGAGTGTCCTTGGGCGGAGGCATGTCTTCCTCTCCAAAAGAAGTTGGAGGGTTCCAATTATCTGGGACTGTAAACAGTGGGAGCTTGTGGTAGCTCTGCATGGCATCCTCTAAAGCAATTTCCTCCATGTACGCCATGGGAGGCGTCCGTGATTTCCTGCGTCGCCGAGTGGATGTTATGGCTAGTGCGTGTTCAAACCTCCTTTGTCGTTGGCGTCGAGAGTCGGCCATGTACCAAGCAGCGCCTCTACGCAGCTTTCATCGTGCCCTAGGCATGCTGGAGACCCTGGGAATGACCAGGGTTCCTAGCGAACAGGCTGCTCTGCTCCAGAGCTTCGGCGAGGCCGCGAATCTCTGCTCCAGTGGAGTATGTTGCGAATGCGCAGGTGGAGTGAACACTGCAATGATCAAATGATTCTCTATTCTTTCAATCCCGGTGATAAGGCAGAGGGCTACCGCGACCGCGATAGCCATTAAGGCTTGGTGTTGTGTGCGCTGGAGGCTGGTACAGTTCCCTTGCGGGAGGAGGCTCGTCGCTTGGTAATGGCTGTTGTGATCCATGGTGAATTAATGTTGGAGGGGATGGTCGCCAGTTGATGCATTAATAATGAGTCCCGACATCAGTCCACGTGTCTCTGAATAGCTGCGTGGCACCCCATCTGGGGACATGATAAATGATCTTTTATTTATATATAATAAAATAAGTTTTTTGTTTTATAACAATTTCTAATATTGTAAATTTACTTTGTAAAAAATTGTATATGGGTTATTTACATTATTGCAATTAATAGAGGTATAATCATTTTGTATAATTGTTAAATAATACAATACATTAATGCAATGATTAAATCAAATTTAATTAAAATATTAAAATATAAATTTTTTTTTAATAGGGAATACATATTTCTAGGAAATCTATAAGAGATTTCCCCTCATTCAATAATGGTATCCTACTTAAACCTGATTTGTCAAAAACTCTAGGCTTTGTCAACATAGGTTTCAAGATCATTACAACAATATACCCATGAACAGTTCAACATGTCACTTGCAATAATTGTACTTGAATGAGGAGAATAAAAATTAATGTTCCCAACCACGAGAGCTAGACCCAATTGACAATATAAAAAATATATATTTTTTTAACAAGAAATTGGAATTTTATTTAAAAAACAAAAACAAAAAAGTCAATGATGTAGGGAAATTCTGCACTAAAACATATCATATAGGTGCATTATATTAAATTGAACGAAATGGTATGTTGTATCCATATTTATGCACCGGTGGTTTTTAATTATTGTTACTCATTGATATGTCCAAATGATTGTTACATACCATTGGTTTTTAATTATTGTTACTCACTGATGCATTTAAATGTTTTTTACACACTGGTCTAATGTACATGTAGTAATGTTAAGCACCAATACAATGTACATGTAGTAGCACAATGATGGTTACTCTAAAATAAGCATGGATGCTCCAAACTACAACAACAACACAATCCTTTCAATGATATAGTTATTGTTGTCATTATTTTTATCGTCATTGTTACCAGGACATCACAGTGTGCAGACATACACACACACATTGATGTTGATTCTTCCTCTATGGATATTATTGGGCCTCACTTGATGTCCCCATCGGCTTAGGATGCCAAAACTAGAATTGGACAACTTACCCCATGTACCATCCTTGCAATGAGGGGAAGTGGCTGGAGGGTTTACCTAGGATGTACATTTCATCTAAATACACACACAAACACACACACATTGATGTTGATTAACTGCTAAGACATATATGTGCTTTCAAAATATCTAGTATGCACTGGTGCTTTTAAAATATATAGTAAGCACTAGTGCTTTCAAAGTATAATATGCACTAGTGTCTATTTAGTGTGCATCGATGCAACTCACTATTTGAAGTGTAGTGAAAAAAACCTTCATTAGAAGCTCCAACTACCTAAAATGTTTATTTATGGAGAACATTCACTAAAATTGTTGTTAAAACCTCTATTGTCAATGGCGGAGGTATTTTTGATAATTTTTCTCAATCTTGTAACACTAAAACCTTCCACTAAGTGGGGTTTTCTTTGTAGTGCCAAACCCTGAAGTAGGCCTTAAAACCAGTGAAGGGAATATCCCACCAAAGCACATGCAAAAGGCCAACAAGTGAAATTGTTATTGTGTATAAACTTGACACAGACGAGGTGGAAGCATCCATATGTTGAATTCATACGGATTATTTTCGGCATGAAATGAGAGCGGAGATATAATAAAGAAATGCACAGAGATATTGCAGATATTCAATAATATAACAGAAATGTATCAGAGATGTAACCATAAACACAGA
>JZKD02S2110850.1:37372-47408 GCA_000966675.3 Picea glauca
CAAAAGTCCTAGACATCCAAAAACCTAACCCTAGGAGATGAAGCGCCAAAATTCATGTGGGCCCCGTTTGGGTAAGTGAGTACATCAACTTCCCGGGGTTGTAACTTTTGCATACAATCTCCGTTTTAGGCGTGTGATAGCTCGTTGGAAAGGTATCTTCGAGGAGATTCATTTTTGGGGATCAATCATGCCTTCGGCTATCATTGAGAACCTTGATCTCGAAAACCCTTCATTTAGGCCCTCAAAATGGCCCCAGAAGTTAAAACCTGCTAAAAATAGTAAATTGCCCAAATTGCCAGAAAACAATTTTGAGCCAGTCGAAAAAGGTGGGTGGCCACCGATATCCACCTGGATCAATCCTCCCTCCTTAGGAATAAATTGTGTCCATTGCGTTGAGTTCCTGGGGGAGAGGGAAAACAAATATTCCAACCCCTGATGAAGTTCAGTGCAAATCGACACTTCATCTACATTACAACGCAAGTAGATGAACATAAAGAGTAGCTCCAGTCATATTATAAGCTTACAGAAGAAGAACTTGAGGAAATCACTAAGGAATGGTCCACTGACCTACTTATCCCCGCCAACCTGACAGAGATATCTGATCTTGACAGCCCAGAGGACACTCATAAAGAACAAAATACACCCAAGAAGATTGAGGAAGTCCAAAATTTAAGCAGAACCTCAGGAAAGACTGCTTCAGTGTCACCTAACCGAGGGGGTGATGATGAAGTAGCAGTTGAACAGAATCCAAGCGAAGTAACACTACCCAGAGACGAGGTTGACCCCTTGAAGAAGAGGAAGGTTTCCCCCCCGAAACCTTCTTCCCGAAATAAATCGAAAGCCACCATGACCAAGATGCAAACTGTCCTCACCTCTGATGATTTTGATTTCATCATCGCAAGCCTGAATGATGCTTCACTGGAAATAACAGAGAAATAAGAAGCCAAGAAGGAATAAATGTATGATATAATTGAAGATGAACTCTGAGGGGTACAACAGACCCTTAAGTCCAGCCACGCAGTCTCCACTGTACCCCTGCCATCAGGAGAACCAGAGTTGGGAGATGAGCCAGCTCAACTCCATCGACTAGCTGATACAGTCGAAGCTCGCCTTCGATGAGCACAAGAAGAAGCAGAACAAGCCACCCAGGCCTTGAAGCAAGTGAAAGGAGTACTTGTACAGCATCGTCAAGCTACATAACAGGAAAATATTTCTCTCCATATAAAGTTCAATGAAGAAAAATCACAGAAACAACAAGGAAAAGAATAGTTGCTCGCAGAGCAACTCGAAGTGAAAGAAGCGGTCAACAAATCACTTCACTCCGTGATAGTTGTAGAAATAAAGGCAGAGGATCGAGTCGCAATGCAAGTAGAGCAGCTCGCAAAAGCTATCCAGTATCTACAACAACGCATAGCAGACTTAGAGCTTCGCGCAGTGCTCGAGACTCCATAGGATGTAAGGGATCAAAGAGAAGCAACTGCTCGAAGCATAGTTGAGAGAATAAAATCCCTTGCTATGGAATGTAAGCAACTTACTGATCATAGTGCCCAGACCTATGAGCAAATCACTGAGAATCCTGAACTAAAGGCACTGGAGTCGTAGCTCCAAGAGGCGAAGTATCAAGCCGAAATGATACAAGCACAATTGAAGCCCTTGTCAACTGTGGAAAGAATGAATTGCTCCCAAGAGAAACGCATCGCCCAACAGCCGATCCACATTATCCAGAGCAGAGTAATGAAAGTAACTCAGAGGCTCCAACCTGTACAAGATAAGGCTTACCAATTGTTCACAGAGGTAGAAGGCCGAGGAGCAGAACTCGAGCAGGTTGTCACTACAGCTGAACAACGCCTGGAGGGACCTGTCAACAATGCAGTTATCCAAGAGTTCATTGAATAGGAGGCCATGGCACAACAGCAAGTCAAAGTAGCTTGATCCAAGCTCGAGTATTTCGAAGCAGAACTACCCAGATCATAGTGACTTGGGATGAGTCACACTTGAGTGATGGGGGCCTGTTGGCCCTTGACCAAGTTTTGGGAGATCCTTGGTCAAGTTTGACCTATTTTGGGACTTCGACAGCCTATCGAAGGAGGAGTGCAAGACGAAGCAGAGATCGAGGGATCTCGGCCCCTTTTTGGTTCCTTTTTGGGATTTGGGATTATGTAACGAGTATGGGATGTCGTCCCATGGGTTTACCCATGTTTAGGCCTAGTTTGTATGTATAAATAGATGCTAAAGCGATGTAGTGACTACGAATGGCTAAGTGCTATATCTATGTGATTGAAGGATTGTAAGTTCTATGTGCATACTGTGTGATACTTGCAGAGCTACGTGCAAGTAATTGTAGAAGGCTTGGTCCTTTACTCTAGCTCAAAGAAAGAGGATCAGGTGGAGTGTGCACAGATCTCTTGTCTTCTACGGAGTAGGATTCTGATGTTATGTGCCTGTAAGAAGCTTGACAAAGATAATAAAGAAGAAGATTTGGTGGACGTAGCCCCAAGGTGGGGGTGAACCACGTACATGATGTGTTACTATGCTTTGTGCGATGTGTTGATGTGTTTATGTCTCTACTTGCTAAGTGCTTTGATATAGCTAGATAGTTCTATTTATGCTTTGTGCTAACGATGTATATGGATGTTATATCTGACCTATGTGAATGTGCTTAGTGCTTGAATCTGCTAGATCTAATCTACCTCTCTATGATAAGTGCTTAGATACATCAGATCTGAATGAATGATGTGATGCTCTGTTTTATCTGTGAAGTAGATAGTGATCAAATATTGATGAATTGTCGGTGCTAAGTTCCCTATTGAGTATTACAATCACATATCTTTGTCCCAGCTAAGGTTGCAGACACCTGAGTCTTGCAACCACCCCTGCCTCTACCTCGGGTGAGACTTCATCTGCTTCGCAGGTGTTATCGAAAGGGACGGTAGTTAGGGTTTTTTTGGTGCTTTGTTGTAGCATTGAACCCTGGGTCTGCCCCTGTGCCAACAACGTGTAATGTGGTAATTGAAATGCAATCTTGGTTATGTGTTTGTGTGATTGTTGAATGCATATTTGGATAACGATTTTCACCTCCTTGTTATAATATTATAATGCAAAATGGACAAGTTTTGATAAGGTCAATAGTATTGTTAAGGGGGTGAAAGGATGGAGCTCTATGGGCCTAAAGGGTCTCCATGGTTGAAGGTTTAGGAGAAGGGGAAAAGAGTTATCCATGGATAAGGAAAGCTTGGGGGGGAAAGAAAGGGGAAGCATTTGCTTGATAAAAGGAAGGGTTGATAGGAAATCCTCAGTGGATTCTCCAAATTGTAGTGTGATGGTTAAGGTAAGGCATCACACTACCACTAGGAGGGATGTCCAAGCTCTAAGGATTAGAAAAGAGGTGGATTTTCCATCTAGTTTTTTAGAGAAACTAGGAAATATAGGGAAAAGAAAGAAATTAAATAAAAGAGGGATATAAACCACTAAGTTGATAGGTCAAACAATTGTATTAAGTGAACCCACTAGGGCAAACATTCAACTTCTTGTTCAAATTATTATTTCAAATTACTTATGCCCATTTTCCATCAATATCATTGTTGGCTTGAGAATTATTTTGAGCTTGATTTGACTGTGTGACAACAAGCTGACTAGGGGTGAAGTTGGGAAATCAATGAGAATTTATTTTGTGGTTAGGAATCTGGAAACGGAAACATATGTTTTGCAGGTCAATATATTTGATTGATTGTTCCAACATCTTATCTCCTACTTAAAAAAATGCAAATCCCTTCAAGTCTTTAGAGAGGTTAATACAAAGGAAAATCCTTTTTTAAGGCCTGGATTTTAAAAGTGTGTATTCCCATGGTAGATTAACACTCCAACCCATTTATATGTGTTCTCAAGGAAAGGTCGAAACTACATGGGATGGATGAGGAACTTGACCCACATGGGATAGGAAATCCGACCCATATGGTAGGTTGAGAAACCCTTCTCCCACTAGGAGAGCACTACTAAGGTATTATTACATACCCAAAGACTACATGTAATGACTTCATGGGCATGAGATTCCTTACATAATTGAAACAAGAAGAAGTCTTTGGTCATGCTCTTGATGCGGTGGTAATGACACTCATGAGGTTCTCAAACCTCTTTAACCTAATTCTTAGTGATAGATTATGACAAAATCTCCCTACAAAATAACCAAAAAGATTTTGTTCTTTAACTACAACACATTCATTATCATATCTAGATAAGCAAATATCAATATGAGTTTCCTTAGTGTTAAGATTACCTTGTAATATACTTTTAGGAAAAATTTTATTTAACATTTTTAGTGATACCATCATTACTACCAATAATAGGGTTTTTACTATCAACTCCAATAATAATTGGGTCAAAATATCTACTATTAAACATATAGGAATCTATTTGTTTCAAAGTCAACAACTAGTCAAAACTAACACATACTACTTAATGAATAATAAAACAACATTAATAATAAATATAATATCTATGAGACAAAATAATAATAATACTTATACCCATAACAACTAAAAACCATCACCAAACCTAAATATTTAAATATTTCTAGAATCAAATTTACTCAAATATATAAGATTTAACCTATCTCAACACATCCTATTCCATATAAAATGAATTACATTAAAACCATGACAAAATAATATTAATACTTATACCCATAACAACTAAAAACCATCACCAAACCTAAATATTTAAATACTTCTGGAATCAAATTTACTCAAATATATAAGATTCAACCTATCTCAACACATCCTATTCCATATAAAGTGGATTACATTAAAACCATATCAATTGAGTGTATTCTCATGTTAAAAGCTTCATGGATTACTTATAATCTCGTCATTTTAAGCTTTTTAACATGGGAGATGCGGGACTTTTAACATGTGGCTATTCTTTGACAGTAAGGCCTTTGAAAAAGTATTTCGAACATTAGTTTTTGGAGTTAGGGATTTAAAAATGAAAATTGTATTCCCTACAAATATCACACTTCCTAACTTAGGACAATGAAAATGTCATTGTTGTGGGGCTTTTGGATATTCTAATTGTATCTTTTTAGCATTTCAATAAATTCAATACATGCTAGGGTATAAAAGAGAAGGTTCTCTAAGAATTATGCATTTCTTCAACCTTAAGTAAGTTAGATACATAAATCACAACTCTAAATGAAGTGCTTTGGCCGGCCCAAAGTCAATACTTCTANAGTGATAGATTATGACAAAATCTCCCTACAAAATAACCAAAAAGATTTTGTTCTTTAACTACAACACATTCATTATCATATCTAGATAAGCAAATATCAATATGAGTTTCCTTAGCGTTAAGATTACCTTGTAATATACTTTTAGGAGAAAATTTATTTAACATTTTCAGTGGTACCATCATTACTACCAATAATAGGGTTTTTACTATCAACTCCAATAATAATTGGGTCAAAATATCTACTATTAAGTATATGGGAGTCTATTTTAAGGCTCTTAAAGGATTTGTTTCAAAGTCAACAACTAGTCAAAACTAACACATATTACTTAATGAATAATAAAACAACATTAATAATAAATATAATATTTACGAGACAAAATAATAATAATAATACTTATACCCATAACAACTAAAAACCATCACCAAACCTAAATATTTAAATACTTCTGGAATCAAATTTACTCAAATATATAAGATTCAACCTATCTCAACACATCCTATTCCATATAAAGTGGATTACATTAAAACCATCTCAATTGAGTGTATTCTCATGTTAAAAGCTTCATGGATTACTTATAATCTCATCATTTTAAGCTTTTTAACACGGGAGATTATAAGCTTTTTAACATGGATTACTTATAATCTCATCATTTTAAGAATAACATGTGGTTATTCTTTGACACTAAGGCCTTTGAAAAAGTATTTCGAAGGATATAAAAATGAAAATTGGATTTCCTACAAATATCACACTTCCTAACTTAGGACAATGAAAATATCAGTGTTGTGGGGCTTTTGGATATTCTAATTCTGTGAATTAATTTTTTATCTTTTTAGCATTTCAATAAATTCAATACATGCTAAGGTGATGTGTATAAAAGAGAAGGTTCTCTAAGAATTATGCATTGCTTCAACCTTAAGTAAGTTAGATACATAAATCACAATTCTAAATGAAGTACTTTGGCCGGCCCAAAGTCAATACTTCTAGAAAATCTACTTTACCGAATATTTCCAAATTCCAATAGTTCACTCTTTTCTCTCGAGATCTACTTTATTCGAAAAAGAACAAAGTAGCCTGCATTATTTTTTTTCCCTCAAAGGTCAATGGCGTGGCGGTGTTTTATAGGGGATTTGGTTTGGCTTGTAAGTTGTATATTATGAACCATTATTTTGGAAAGTTCAAAAACATAAGGTAAGAAATGTTAGTGTGTAAAACATATATATATTTTGTTGGAAATAATTTTATGATTTTTAAGACAAAACATGATATGAAGAAAGTTTGTGAACATTGTGTTTTTTTTTCAAAATATTCATATTTTAACAACAAAGAACAACCATTTTATTCAAAAACTGATAAATGATAAGTAAATAGACAATAGACAGGAAATTAATAACTAATTGATTTGTTTGACAACAATTAACATTGCATTGATTTGTTTGACAACAATTAACATTGCATTGATTTGTTACAACATCTATGTTATACTAGATTACATAGTGCATCTTGATACAATATATTTGTAAAGACAACTATTTCATATAAGATATATGTCCATAATATAATATTTTTTTATATATTTAAGGCAAAACTAAAGTTTTTTCATAACAGATAGTGTTTTTTCATAAACTCAAAGAAATTGCCTTAAATTATTGAAGAAAACCATAGATAAATTTAAGTAACATTTGATTCCTTCTCCCCCCCCCCACCTAGGAAGTGTAGATTCAAGGTTACTAGATTGAAGATTTAGTGGTTGCAATGTTGCTTTCTTTTTTGTAAAATGCAGGATGCATGATCCGAATTGGATCTTGGAAAATGTTTGTAAGTGTTGTAAATAAACATGTTTCTTTTCATTTCGTTTTATTTGGTCCTCTGGGACAATGGGAAGGTGAAATGAACATCTATAACAATTGGCCTTCCAAAAGCATCCCATTAAAAATAATGAGAGCTACAATGAAGAGGACAAGGAAGGGAGATTCAAGGAGAAAGAGGGAAGGACAATAGCATAAATTGAAGCTTGAATAGGGAAACATGCTTGAGGTTGAGTGGACGAAGGATTTAATGTGCCTATTCACTCTAAGCGAAGGTGTCTCTTAGCCATGACATCTGTAATTTTTTTCTTTACTATGAGTAACAATACACAGGCTCAATGTATAGCTCACCCCTTTGTAATTTTCTCCCAAGCATAATAAAATAATCCCATTTAAATGATGAAATATGTGAGTTAATGCATTATGTTCTTCGGGTATTATTGTGATGATTTACCATGATCTAATTCATACTAAATCGAAGTAAATTTTGAGCCAGTAGCACCCATCCACATAATCTATTTATTGTTGGGCGTTTAAAGTTTCTTATTGGTCAATTTCCTCTTTGCCTGGGCGATTCCTTGTTTGTCTCCGATGTTTTCTCTGTGCCTAGGAAAGTTCACTACTACCTGGGCATTTCCCTTTCACCCATAGGTTGTACGAACACCATACGGGCTAGACAAAGTCTGTACATGCCAATAACTAGTTGTTGGGTGAATTTATAGATCTATGGGCATTTTTTGTCCATTGTTGAGCATATAAATTCATCCTTGTATTTTTTATTTTTTTTTGGGGACCAAAATCGCCCCTAGATGTTTTTTTGTTTGTCTGGGGTCACCAAATTTCCCTGCAAACGTTTTTCCTTTGTTTTTGAAGAACGAATCCGCCCTTTGGATATTGTTTTTCAAATGTTGGTTGATTCACGACTGAGCTTTCATTTGGTCGATTCGACCATCAAAGCATCCGATTGGGATTTCATTTGGTCAACCCGGCCACTGGAGTAGTTGGTCGAGATTTCATTTGGTCAACTCGGCCATTAGAGAATCCAACATGGATTTCATTTGGTTGACTCGACCACTGGAGTAGTCGATCGATCTTTCATTTGGTCGATTTGATCATTAGAGCATCTAACTAGGGTATCATTCAATCGACCCGACCATCAAAGCATTCGACTGGTCAATCATTGTGCCGAATCAACTTGTGGGTGGTCAACAGGCTTATTAGTTTGGTCGACTTGGTTTTTTACTGACATATTGTAGGACTTACAACTAGTTGAAGAAGATCAAGATAAAAGAATAAGATTATTTTGCAGAAGCATCCGTGTTGGTGAGACGGGCGGGCCATAGGCCTACCATTTACAAATCAATGCATGCAAAGCCCAAATTAGAACATGGTAATGGGAATAATGGTGGGAACTGCAACAATTGAGTAATGATAGAAGACATTGTATATTAAAAGGTATTCAAATAAAACTATGGTGTAGTTAATATTATAGAAAGATATCCACATCATTTTGAACACATTATGAATAAAATATATAGTTAATTTTGTAGCAAGTATCCCTATAATTCTGAGCACATCATGAATAAAATCAAAAGCCAATATATGTTAGTACATATAAAAGACAAATTCCCTTTCATATATGAGTGATCTATGTATGGGTAATTGCTTTGTATACTTGTGTGCTTAGATAATTTGATGGACAACATAGGCAATAACAAATAGCACCACAAATCAATACAAATGCAAGAGTATGGCGATGGTGGTGTTAGCCATAGGTTGATATTTCCCCTATAGAACACAATCCTCATCAAGGACAATTCTCCTCTGTGCAACCATTCACTCAACATAATATTGAGATTTTCTAGGCTTTGAATCTTCAACAACTAGTACAACTTGATCTTTATTTACAAAACAATAAGTGAAATTTTAATCATCTAATTCCCTCACAAGGCGAAGAGGTTTTGAGAATTAAGGTGTTGATCTCTTTGTGAGAATTGTCTGAATTGCTTTGTTGGGACAATGGTGATGAATATGAGGATATAGAGTTCATTCTATTATAGAAATTGCAAGGCAATGAAATAAGTGTGAGTCTTAATGGATGTCATTGGTAGTTTTCTTGACAATATTAGAAGTTGTCACTATCTGACATCCCGGAGGTAATTTCCTCATAATGATAGTAATAAGGAGAACCTTGTAGATGACATAAATAAGTAGGTCTCAACGGGCAAGGAAAATGAAAAACAACGTAACAAAATGTATAACAAATGGTGTATTTTGATTGGTTGCATAGACCAATCCTGGGAATTTGGGAATTTAGTGTTCACTATATAAATGCATTACAATGTAATTATTGATTAATATGAGGAAGGAATTGGAAATTTTTATAGTTAGTAAAGTTTGGGATTGGATCTTTAAGTTTTGTAATTAAATTTGTTGGTTTATTTAAAAAAAAATAGACATTTTTTCTTGGATTGATGAGTTTAATGCAATATAAAAATTCAATAGAGTAAAATTTCTCATTTTCATTTAACAAAGAAATATTAAAAATTTGTTAAAAAGTTCAACATAGTAAATGTTTTACTTGGTGTAATAACTTTCTAATTTATCTAAACCTTTATTTGCATATTATTATTCAACTTAAAGAAGTGGATATGAATGTGACACATTTGCATTGGTTGATATAATTTTTGGGGTGCATCCTGACATATGAGCTAGGAAACTCCTGCAAATTTTGTTTCCCCTTTAGTGCATTATCTCATAGAAGTGAAAAAAACAAAAACTAAGAAAGAGATTGATAATTGTGGACCATTTTCCTTATATAACATTGTGTTGATTAAGGTTGGTTGTCATTGATGTCAACCCTTGAAGAAAGACCCGTAGCACAAAGGTTTGTGTAATGGACCCAATAGTGTTTGATGTAAATATGAATCATTATTGTTTTGTCATGGTTGATAAGAAGTAAATATGGATGAACTCCAAAGTGGTCCCCTTATGGTGAAAGCCCTCA
>JZKD02S2110861.1:19451-47406 GCA_000966675.3 Picea glauca
TTAAGAGGAAGGCAATGTTATGAACATAATATATATAAATAAGATGTTCATAACATAATAATTAATTAGTAAATAGTTAGTTAGTAAATAGTAATTATTAATAATGAAAGGACATATTTTCAAAAAGACATGTCTAGTGGTGAAAGGGCACCCCTGTGTGGGTATATAAACAAGCCCTCATTCTCAATTGTAACCATCATATATTTTATCAATTATTTATATTTTATACATTATTATACAATTGCATACCTGGTTATATATTACAAAACCAACAACGACCTAAAATTGTCTTTCAACCCGCGACAGAATAGGATTGCAGAGACAAAGATTCAATCCATCATAGAGACAATCAAGACTCTAATCCATAGCTTGAATTTGCCCATGCGTCTTTGGGTAAAGGCATGCAATACAACCGTGTACATTCTAAATTGATGTCCTCATGAGTCATAAGGCATTAAAGTGTTAGATTTTGACCCGCACCTTAGGTATGGTCTATTGTTTCCACAATTATACACAAATTTACCCAATTTGAACTATAAACACAAAAAACACACCGAGATGCCTAACTACATTAGCATAGCAGAAAAGGAAAAGATAGAAATTAGATCATGCACAAGTACACAAGAATTTCAAGCCCAAAATTATGTTCTTAAACCTAGAACCAATGGGCTCCCGTACCAGAGACAATGGCCCAATTCTTACACAAAAGAATACCAAAATTACCAAGTACACTCACAGTACACTGCAGAAATCCTTCTCGATTTTTGTGCCAAAACTCAGCTCCAAAATCTGTTGTCAGGGTGTTGTTGCAACAGCCCTCATGGCTACCCTCAACTTGCCCTCCAAGTTGTCCAAAAGTCACTCCAAAGCCTTTGTTGACTCGGCCCTATTCTTGTTGCTTAACTGGATACATAACAGTCACTCGAGGTTGTCCCAGGGGCCAAGGTTGCTCCAAAAGTCTGTTGTTACAGCCTTCCTAGTCTACTGTAACAGCCCCTTTTTGGTTGTCCCAAAAATGTTGTTACCTACCTGTAACAGTCCTTATGCAGCCCTCACAACAGTCCTCATGTAGCCTTATTCTCGTAGCTATTGTACTAGCTGCCACTACCCTCCTCTTGTTGTCAGAGGATCCTAGGTATTGTAGTAGCCTCTTCTTCCTAGGTCGAGCGATTTCCTCTACTAGCCGAGCCCTCTCCTTGCTGTTGATCCACCTCCTCTGCTAGTCAAGTCATTTTTAGGACCTGCAACAATGTTCTCATTGTGGCAGCCATAGTCACATGGTTCGAGTTCGAGTTCAAGTTCGGCGACCTTGAAGTTCGAAAAAAATTCGACACTAAAAATTTTAGTAATAAAATTTGGCTTTAAATTCGACTAATTATAAAATTTGAAAATTAAAAAATATATATTATAAAATATGATAGATATGAAAATAAATGTAAATAACATTCAAATAGAAATGAAATTAGAAATTTAAATGAAAATAAAAACAAAATTTAAAGATATAGGTAATTAAAAAATTATAAGGTATACCTAATAATAAAATATAAAATATACGTAATAATAAAATACAAAATATAAAATTAAAAATATAAGTAATAATAAAATATAAAAATACTTTTAATTTTAATTTATAGTAGTAATAAACTACAAAATAAAATACGGGTCACGACTGCCATCTAACCTTAACAGTATAGAAGTAATAAATACAAAAGAAAATAGCGGGCCACTACCGTTGTCGAACCATAACCTTATGTTCTCAGTCGTCGCCTAACCCTATTGTCACCTGAGAATGAACCTCGCTCCTTAAGTATGTACATGTATAGTAGACTGTTTCACTAGCATTCGGATTTCGACATCTAGGAACAAAACTGCTCGTCGCGCACTTGGAGGATTGGACTTCGGAGTGCGGCGTCGAGTCAAAGGAAAGATACTAGATGCGGAGGGAGGATGAAGTAACTTTTTAACCCTCCAAAACGATGTTGAATTTATTCGAGGTTGAATTCGACTTAACATTTTAAATTTGTTTTCAAGTTCGCGAACTTCAATGATTTTATTCGATTTATCTTCATATTCGACGAATTTTGAATTTTGACCTTGAAGTTCACCGAATCCGATGACTAAGGTGGAAGCCCTCAAGACCTGCAGTTGCCACCTTCCTCTAGGTCAAACCCTCCATAGCAAGGAACGTGCCCAAAAACAGCAACAGAACTGAGGCCTAAAGGCCTTCCTCCAAGGCTAGACTGAGGTCAACATGGCTGGATTGAAATCACCAAGCTTTCTCCACACTTTTCTCCACAATAATTGTCACAATGACCTTATGTCCTTTTATACAAGTCTAGGGATCAACTTAGAAGCCCCTCCAAAAGTCAGCACCAAATTAGGCTTCCTTTCTGGGTGTGAAGCCCCTACACAAGCCCACAAAGCCCATCACCAAACCCATGAAGCCCAGTTTCATTCCGACGACGTTTTCACCCAAACGAAAGTGTGATGTGGTGTCCATGACGATTCTCTCGTGCCTGGCACCTAGGCCACGTGAGAATACCTACCCGAGGCTACAAAAATCAACACTCCCTCTTAGTGAGGTAGGTATTCTCACCACAGTCCACAATCACCTGGAGGTAGTTGTGTCTCCCATCCTGGCAGTAGCTCTGTCTCCCGTACTGGATCCACTACCACAGTTGCTCTCCAATCCGCCTGACTAGTTGCATCCTATGTCTCTGAAGCAAATCCTGTTGTCCAATCCTGCTGACCGGATGCTCCATCAGTCACTGAGGCAAATCATGTTGCAACAAATGGGTCCTATGGAGGGTACACTTCTCTTAGAAGCCTCCTACTTCAGAGCCTCCTGTTTGGCCTCCTCAACCCATGACACCTTCCTGGCAGTCTTGGAAGATGCCTCTCCCATATAGACCTGAAGGTTGGCTCCCACTCCCTCTGAGGCTCCTAACTCCCTCTGAGTCTCTTGACTCCCTATGAAGTCGAACTCCCTCTGAGTTTGCTCAACCTTCGAAGTTACCTGCACCCTGTCCACTGTCACTCTGCTACTGCAGGCCATGGATCGGATAGGCTGGCCCTTCTTCCTATACACGTTGCTCTCTCTAACTCGAGGACCATTGTTGTGCTTGGGCTAGATCCTTTGGGCATCCAATAACACCTTTCCATCCTGGAACAACACTGCATAGCCCTACTCCTCAATAGTAGAGGCTAAGAACACACTCTTGGCACCCATGGCACATATGGCATTCGCAACACATCCTCTGACTCCATCTGGAATACCATTGTTCCAGATCCCTATACTACATGCTCGGTCTTCATACGAAGTTCCTCGTACATACCTGAGTCAGACACTTTGAATCTCTCAAACAAATCTTGTGCCCCTGTCATGTGTCGGTGGCTCCCACTACATAAGAACCATGCAATCCTCCAAGGAAAGCATCTTGCTTACCCAAGTCCCGATCATCCAATGAAATTCTGCCCAAATCCATCATCCAAGTCACAAAAACCTCTGTGTCTACACACACGTTGTAACTAAACTTGTGTCCTCTCTCTAAACAGTCCCGAGTTGTGAATGGACACTTGGTCTAGTCCACTCTAGACCTTTGCAACTCATCTATGCAAGTGTCCTCATCCTCTTAGGTCAAATACCTCATACATTGTCGCACCTCGACAATGTACAACTCTTTGACCCGATGAAGACTCTATCTCGTCAAACTCCCATCCTCACAAAGTTATCTCGTACGTGCCAAAGCACCCAAGCTGCACCCATCACAACTCATTATGACAAGCCATTGGAAGTCCATCCAAGGGGTTGGCAACCCACCACATAACATATTGTTGTAAACCAGACTCTTCACCAATCCACCAAAACTCCCAACCTGCCACACCACCAAGCTGCAATAGTCCACAACTCCTCGTCTAAACAGTCTGCTCCATGTCTCAAACCAGAGACCATCTAACATGTTGCCACTTGCAATTGTCATTGTAGCTCCCTCTCAAAGTTAACTCCTCAACATTGCTACAGCTCCCTCTCAAAGTTAACTACTCAACATTGCTACAGCTCCCTCTCAGAGTTGTCACTTGTGTAAATATCTCAGATCCAACTACCCTTCTCAGAACCATAGCTCTGAAACCATGTTAGATTTTGACCGCACCTCAGGTCTGGTCTATTATTTCCACAGTTATACACAAATTTACCCAATTTGAACTGTAAACATAAACACACTGAGATGACTAACTACATTAGCCCAACGGAAAAGGAAAAGCTAGCAATTAGATCATGCACAAGTACACAGGAATTTCAAGCCCAAAATCATGTTCTTAAACCCAAAACCAATGGGCTCCCATAACAGGGACAATGGCCCAATTCTTACACAAAAGAATACCAAAATTACCAAGTACACTCCGTTATAGCGCAAGTTGTAGGTTGGGCAAAGCCCGACCCAACCACAAAGCAAGTGCTACAGCTTGGGAATCCTACACCCAATGTCACCTCGATGTAGGTCTCGCACTTCAAGGGTGACTAGGTCACTCTTGGGAAGCAATCCTGATGACCCTAAGGGGAATGAGATGGAGATGGATAGAGATGGAAGAGGATCCCCTAGAGGTCAAGTCTAAGTGGGGTGAAATGTGTGGAATGAAATTTTGGAAAGGTCCAAGGGTTGCCAAGTACGTTGAGTGACCTACAAACAGTGAAGTACCTGCCCGAGACACAAGAAAAACCACTTTGCAATGATGTATGTTAGTTGGATTAGCAAGTTAAGCTTGTTGTCCCTAATTTGCAGCAATAGATAACATTATATATCAGCAATAATATGGTACTATAAGCTGCTCAATAAATGCTAGAGATCAAGTAGAAAATGCAAGAGAAAGACTAGTAAATGACTAGCTAAACTCAAGATAAAAAACCAATATTCTAGCATAAAAAGATAAGGCTATTGTAAACACTTGTCTGCAGCAAATTATATCAGCCTTATGGATGTAACATTCAATGTATTATAGCAAGAAAGTCAGCCACTGAAAATCCCTCAAAATTTTCCAAAAAGTGCGCTAGACCAAGAAGAATAAAGTGTGAAAACTTTGAGCAAAATCCAATAGTTGATAAGAGAGTTATTCAAGCAAATGAGTTAGGGTTTATGCAACCCTAGTGGCTGAAGATGTAATTTTATAACAGCATCAAGAAGTAGCCCCTTGATGAGGACGCCCTAGTGGTTGTGAGGTTCCCAAAGCACAAGGAATACAATCCACTTTGCAAGAAGTAAAAATGAGCAAAAATCATGTTTCCCAATGCAATATTTTATTTCTCCAATGCAATAATAAATGACTAGTGCTCTTAATTATTGGGTTAATGGGGTCATGCAAAGAAAGAGCTAGAGAAGCTACCTCCTTGGGGTTGTAAACCCTCTTACTCCCCAAGGCAGGTTTCTCTAGCTAGGGTTTAAGCTAAGAGGGTGTATGCCCTTATACTTCTCTTAGCAAACCCTTGTTTAACCAAAAACATGAAGCATAAAATGATGAAGGCTATGGTGGGGGTGTATGCCCTTATACTTCCCACCTAGCTCCTAGCACAATAACCTTGACTTGAAACAAATGATAGCATGAAAGTAAAAACCATACCAATTCAAGGGAAAATGCCAAGATAATCCACCACAATAACAAGAGATAAGCCTTCCAAGGCTAGCGCATCACTTCCATCAACCATAACATCAAGAGATAACCATAAACATGAGGCAAGAGATACAAATTTGCCAAAGGTAGCGAAAATTTCAGACCAATACTTCTCACAATGAGGGAGAGTTATGTTCAAATGAGATCTTATGATCTTTTATTTATACAAAATGTCACTAAGGTGACTTGTCCATAAATTAAGGGGTAAACCACAAGAGTAGGAGTCAACAACCCTAATCCTGCCCCCTTTAACAAAGTAATATTAAACAATTCATTTAAAGTTTCACTTTTGCACAAATAAAACCCTAATTTTAGTAGGACGTCACCCCTTTAGGGAACATTTTGGCATTTGGAGGAGGTCGTTGGTGATGGAGAGGAGTACAGAGGCTTCACAAAGCCACATGTCAAGCATCCAACAACTTCCTTTATGATGAAAGCTCAAGCCCCTTCAAAACGTCCAAGTGCCAATGTATGTCACCCCACCACCAAGCCCTAACCCCCCTAGGTGACATTATGCATCTAGGAGTGACGTTTTTCCTCTCCTGGGCAAAACGTTTGGCATGTGGGGGCTAGGCTATGTCGTCCAAGTCATCTTCAAGGCCTTCCAAGTCTGATCTGTCTCATCTGGCATGCGGGCCCTTGGCATCCAACCTGTGGGCCTGTAGCCCCATGGAAACCCAAGCTAGGCTTGTTCTCCCAAAACTGTCCACCAACTAGGTCCTACAAAGACAAATGAGCACGCCCTCCAAGGATCTCAAGTCATAACATCATGATAAGTGAATCCAATCAATAAATGAGCCACCTAAGCATGTGCATCAAAGATTACTATATCAAACAATTAATTGCTCAAAGACACTATGCAACTTGTCAAGCTTGAATATGGGACGGTTGACGAGGTGTCCAATTGGGTAGGTCTTGCCCTAGGTCAAGGAAAGTTTCCAAGAGATCCCTCTCTAAGACATGTAAAGTGGGTGAAGTGGTTGGGGTCAAGACTCAATGGGCATAGGGCTCATGACATCAAGGGGTCATAGTGTCTCATTCATGGGTGCCTTTGTAGAGGGTGTGTGGTACCTTCGTCCGCAATGCACTTTTTCCAAGCCCATTATTTATCACTCTTTTATTCTTTCATAATTTTAAAAAGAAGTTGAAGGTCACTGCCCTGGCGTAGTGACCAGATAATGGCAATGTCACCCACAAATACCTAGTGGAAATGAGAAGGTTGGCTCGTGATGAGACCCCCTTTCTCTCAACAATGCAACTAAGAGCCATTACCCTGGTTTGGTGACCTGATGATGGCAATGTCATACCACTAGACATTCACGGACATGATAGGTCGGCTCGTGATGAGACCTCCTATCCCTCAACTAACCTTTTAAGCATTCTTTATTATATTGTGGATCCCCTTTACTCAAAGATAAGTGTTTCACTGCTTTCTTGGGTGATCCATGGGCGAAGCATATGGAAGGTTTATACAAGGCTTTTATCTTTTACCCAACATCAATCCCTCTGGGCCTTCAGCCCCTTCTTCCCATAGAAAGAGGGACAACCCCTTCTTGGGTCAATACATTCTAAAATCACAAGAGATAAAGAAATGGAGGGGGAAAATGATGGAAAGTGGTAAGTATGGTCGAGAACGGTATGATGGCTCTTTAACGGCGTTCCTAGTAGCAAACCCATCCCCAAGGAAGACCACTTACTAGGGCAGAATGTCAACCACCAAGGTGAAGAAGGGCAAAAGGCATAATATCCAAGCATATATCATGAAATCTAGAGCAATCTAAGATACAACATAATTAATTGACTTAAATATTGAAATGATGCTCACCATAATACTAACTTGTACCTCATGGAGCAAGGCCCACTACCTTCCGGAAGCCAGTTGATGTGGTGGATGCCATCTGAAAGTCTGTGACCATCTGTGGTGGTGAGAAGGGTTCCCATCTGTGCAAAAGGGTACTACTAGTCATGTCGTCTCTCGGCACTCCATATCTGCAACCTGAGGGCCTCGAGACATAATCTTCTTAGTTATCCACAAAATCGGGATAACACACAGTACATCACTGCAAAAATCCTTCTCGATTTCTGTGCCAAAACTCAGCTCCAAAATTTGTTGTCAAGGTGCTATTACGACAGCCCTCATGGTTGCCCTCCAAGTTGTCCAAAAGTCACTCCAAAGCCTTTGCTAACTCAGCCCTATTCCTGTAGATTAACTAGCTACATAACAGTCACTCAAGGCTGTCCCAGGGCTACTCCAAAAGACTGGTATTATAGCCTTCCTAGTCTATTGTAACAACCCCTTTGTGGTTGTCCCAAAAATGTTGTTACCTACTTGTAACATTCCTTATGCATCCCTCACAACAGTCCTCATGCAACCCTATTCTTGTAGTTGTTGTACCAACTGCTACCAATTTCCTTCTCTTGTTGTCAGAGGCTCCTAGGTAATGTAACATCCTCTTCTTCCTAGGCCAAGCCACTTCCTTTGTTTGTCAATCCCTCTCCTTGTTGTCGTTCCCTAGATCACTAGGTCGAGCCACGTCCTCAGCTAGTCGATCCCTTTCTAGGACCTGCAAAAATGTTCCCATGGGCTATGGCAGCCCTCAAGACCTGCGGATGTCACCTTCCTCTAGGTCGAAGCCTCCATAGCAAAGAACCTACCCAAAAACAGCAACAGAATTAAGGCCTAAAGGCCATCCTTCGTGGCTAGGCTGAGGTCGCCAAGGTTGGACTAAAATCACCAAGCTCTCTCCACACTTTTCTCCACAATAATTGTCACAATGACCTTATGTCCTTTTATACAAGTCTAAGGGTCAACTTAGAAGCCCCTCCACAAGTCAACACCAAATTAGGCTTCCTTTGTGGATGTGAAGCCCCTACGTAAGCCCACAAATCCCATCACCAAACCCATGAAGCCCCAGCTAAATCCGAAGAGTGTTTTCACCCAAACGAAAGTGTGATGTAGTGTCCACGACGATTCCCCTGTGCCTGGCACCTAGGCCACGTGAGAATGCCTACCCGAGACTACAAAAATCAACATAAAGGAAAAGACATCAAAGGAAGTCTTTCCTAGTAAGAAACCACAACTATCTCACTATTGTGTATTTGGTTGTCTTGTTTATATTCGCGTGCCTAATGAGAAGAGAACTAAGTTTGAACCCTTGAGTATCAAGAGTATTTTTGTTGGGTACAATGAAACATCCAAGACTTACCAAATCTACATTCCAATGTGTTAACCCCTAGATTTTTACCCTTGAAAATATTGAGGGTTAAGAGCCAACATGCATTATTTTGGTTGGCATTCTGTGATTCTCCCATAGTTTAGTGTTGATATTATGGTAGTTGCGGGAGGTATTAACCTCCATATGTAACCTTTGACTAGAATAGAATATTTCGGAAGCAAGAGAAACCCTAAACAGTTGTGTGAAAACCCTAGAAGACAAGTCAACTCAGCAGAATATATAATATTAAGATATTATCCTCCAGAAAGACCAATCGGCTCCACAGGAAAAAGATAAACAGAAAATATAATTACCGAAAAGTCAGGTCGGCCCAGCTAGAAAAGTCACTGGACAGATTAGTATAAATAGAGGACATCTTGGCTCATTTGTTCACTCACTCTCACCCAGAAAACCAAAAACAGTGCGCAAGTTTGGAGGAGCAACAGTAGCTACAGTTGGGCAGTTTTCTCTTGTTCAGTCTTTCTGGTATCTTTATCTTGTGCGCTACCTTTGGAGAAGGCACGCTCTTTTTGTTGGTCGTCTGTGGGTTATGGTGTGGCTTCCCAGAATCATTCTTTCTGTCATAAGTTTAAGGTGCTTGGGGGTAGCTTTATGCCTATGGATGGGTGACAATGGTGTAGCATTGTCTATGGTGAAATGAGCACATCAACAATATTCTAATAGTTTATGGGAAGAAAAAAACATTATCTGTTGGTTCTAGTATGGCTTCCCGGAATCATTCTATCTAGCAAGGCTTAAAGTGCTTGGGGGTGGCTTTATGCCTATGGCTGGGTGACAATGGTGTAGCATCGTCTATGGTGAAACGAGCACATCAACATTATTCTAACAGGTTATGGGCCCAGACCACCTTCGGAACAGTCTAACCACTGGAAGGTAGATACGCAGCTCTCTGTCAAGCCAGTTGCAGCACCAGTTGTAGTGCCAGTTCCTTCGTGCCAGTTACAACACCAGTTGCAGTGCCAGTTGCAACACCAGTTGCAATATCAATTGCAGTGAAAGTTTATGTGAAGTATTGGAACTAATTTTTGGTTATCATAGTGTGCCCTAACCCAACGCACCTCCTGGTGTTGTCAGAGTGCAGTTTTGACAAGTTTGAATTTTTAGGGTTTCCACCCTTGCTGCTGTAGTTGCCACTGCAGTTTGTCGCTGCACAATTTTCCTTGTCAAAATTGTTGAGCAATATATATTGGAGGATGTTGAGGTTGATCTTGCCCTAGATCAATGCACCCTATCCTAGCGCACCTACTGGTGCTCTCAGATTGTTGATCCGTCAAGTTGAAGTTGTCGCTGTTGTCAAATGATGCCACTGCTTACCGCTATTGTCGGAGGTATGTACTTGTATATGTTTAAATTGTATCATTATCTTAAGGGCGTTTTTGCAGGAGAAGGGATTTTTGTCCAAGAAGCAATCGTAGATCCAAAGGGAGGAACATCATACTCCAGGTTTGATTGTTTTGATATGTCTCTAGCTGTTATGGCATTATTGTGATCTTATGAACATCTAGTTATATTTTTTGATCTATTGAAGTTATGATTATTATACTAACCTATGGTCAAAGTTAAAGCTATAAGTTGACTTTAGTCAAAGTTTTATATTGATTAAGGTTGAGATTTTAGAGTTTCTTTGCATTATATTCTCTAACCCGGATATCTGTCAAGAAAGCATATTATCTTAAGTATAGAGGACAAGTTGGAAAGAATACTTGTCTCAGAAGAAACTCAAGCGGGACAATAGCTAGACTCTAGGTTTGCATACCAGGTTTGATATTTTAAGTTCAGGGCAACAACAATCTTTTAAGTTCTATTATTGCTATTGTTGTCAAATATTTAGTAACATTTGAATATTGATACAATTACCATTTAGTAAATGCTTATTATTTACAAGATGAAATTGATCTCCTTTAGGAGATGTTCTTGGTTATTGACCTAGACTCCAAGAAGGACATATCCCATGAAGGATGCCATGGAGATTTTGTTGTCCGTGTTTCTTGTTTCGGGCAGGTCATAAGAGATAAGTCTAAGAGGGAGTCAATGATCAAGAAGAAGCCAACATAGTTTCGTGACACTTTGCAGGATGCAAAGGGGCATGCAGCAGACGAAAGCGTGGTCCGAGGATTTTCTCAGATAGAGGGAGTTGACTTCAGAATTTGAGATGAAGGATATTGCAAGACTTCATCAAAGACATGGTGCAAGAAGGGGCAGTGAGGCTCCATCACTTATTCGCAGATGAGCAGATAGCTGACATTTGCACTAAGCCTATGTCTACGACAAGCTTGGCAAGAATGCAAATGTTTCCCTTGGGGAGTATTGATGATTACATCATTGTGTCGATATTCATGGATTGATCAGATGGACTTAATCATGTGGGAATAGGCCCAGATGTAATCTTCAACAGATTGAAGATTTGAGTTGCTGCTAGATCTCCTATGTGTGAATTGCATCGGGCCTTGAAATTCTCATGAGTAGGTGAGTAGTTAACTCACGAGAAGGTGAGTAGCCTAGATAAGCATCGGGTCGACTCTATCTCCACAGGAACTCAGTTGCATACCAAGGGAGATAGGGAACATCTACATCCGGAGTAGATGTGCCACGACGTAGTCTTCAACGGACTGAAGACTCGAGGTGCTTGAGGTACAATTCCACGTGTCCGATAGCATCGAGCTAAATGCATTCACAGAGTGATCCTACCAAAGGATCACCATGAGGTGTTTGTGGCTCCAATGTGGTCATAATTATTGTCATGGGACAAGAACGACACGAGGTGCTAGACACACGTGTTCGATAGCACCGAGCTAAATGCATTCACAGAGTGATCCTATGAGAGGATCAACTATGAGGTGAATGTGGCTCCGATGAGATCATGATTCTTGTCATACGACAAGAATGACCCGAGGTGCTAGACACATGGTGGTGGAGATGGATCATTAATATAGGCTAAATGAGGCTCATGGATATTGTGATGATATGTTTTGATGTCAGATTGCTACCAGATGATGTTGATAGTGATGATGATACTCACAACATTGGTGTAGTGGGGTGAGCACGTCATGCAGGTATAACCCATGATGATGATGGTGACACACACTCCAAGGTGTACCTCTAGTGTTCTCTAGCGAGTTGTAGGCTTCGTGCTGACTTGAAGGCCTTTGTGCCAAGTTGTAGGCCCTTGTGCCAAGTTGTAGGCTTCATGCCGAGTTGTAGGCCTTGTGCCGAGTTGTAGGCTTCATGTCGAGTTGTAGGCTACTCCAGTGAGATGGTCTAGTATGTCGAGTTGTTGCTACACCAGTGAGACAATCTGGTACACTAGTGGCGTAGTCGAGAACCTGTATGGTTGTGATGGTGTTGCTCGTAATATGATCTGGGTGATCATGAGATAGCATGTGTAGCTCTGGTGATGTTGTCAGTCTGCAAGCCATGCCATGTGAAGATGGATGGATGTGTTTGAGACCATTAATACCTCCCTAGCTAAGAGGGAGTGTTGATATTATGGTAGTTGCGGGAGGTATTAACCTCCATACGTAACCTTTGACTAGAATAGAATATTCCGGAAGCAAGAGAAACCCTAAACAGATGTGTGAAAACCCTAGAAGACAAGTCATCTCAGCAGATAATATAATATTAAGGTATTATCCTCCAAAAAGACCAGTCGGCTCCACGGGAAAAAGATAAGAAGAAAATATAATTACCAGAAAGTTAGGTCGGCCCAGCCAGAAAAGTCACTGGACAGATTAGTATAAATAGAGGACGTCTTGGCTCATTTGTTCACTCACTCTCACCCAGAAAACCAGAAACAGTGCGCAAGTTTGGAGGAGGAGCAGTAGCAGCTACAGTTGGGCAGTTTTCTCTTGTTCAGTCTTTCTGGTATCTTTATCTTGTGCGCTACCTTTGGAAAAGTTGCACTATCTCTCTTGGTCATTTGTGGGTTATGGTGTGGCTTCCCGGAATCATTCTTTTTGTCATAAGGTTAAGGTGCTCGAGGATGGCTTTATGCCTATGGATGGATGACAACGATGTAGCATTGTCTATGGTGAAACGAGCACATCAACAATATTCTAACAGGTTATGGGAAGAAAAAAAATTATCTGTTGGTTCTAGTGTGGCTTCCCGGAATCATTCTATCTAGTAAGGGTTAAGGTGTTTGGGGGTGGCTTTGTGCCTATGGTTGGGTGACAATGGTGTAGCATTATCTATGGTTAAACGAGCACAACAACATTATTCTAGCATTTAGCACTTGTGGTTAGAAGAGATTAGTTCCCATTGGAGACAGGTATATGATCGGTACATGATTGTTTAGTTCAGAGTTAGAGTTAGCATGTGTTCCTTTGCATTTTGAGAGAGATGTCTACATACAGCGGGTGATGCTACTTTTTAGGAGACACGGTTTGAGTGGGTCTCTTGACAGTTTGTAGTAGTTCTGAGCATGCAAGGATGGTCCTTGCTTGATTCTTGGCCCGATAGCACTTTTCCAGGTGACATGTAGGAGATTTTTATTTTTAGCAGTTTCAGCTCCAAGCCCCAAATTCAGATTCGGAGCGCATATTATTGATCCTCAAGACATTCTGAGTATTTTGGACCTCTTCCAAGATGATTTGGCACATTTTTTTTATTTTTAGCGAGTTGAGCACCAGGGCTCGCATGTCAATTATGATTGCGGATTAGGATTCCTTGCAAAAAATCGAATCTAATGAGTATAAAATCATGGACATCGCCATCCCCAGCAGTGACAAGTAGTGAGAGCAAATTCTGACATATGGTAGAGTTTTAACGAGATGTGGCATCTACATGGCATCATTTGATCAAGGGCGCATAGGGTGAGGTGGCACTTTCGTGGAGAAAGCGTAACCAATTACGCTAACTTTTCTCACTAACCCTTCTTCGCCCACCATAAAACCACTTTCCGTACATTAAAAATCTCCATACCATTTTCCCCATGCCTCTTAACCTCGTAACTTTAACTCTATCCTATCCTTCATCCTAAACCCACTTATCCATACAACTTTAATTAAATTAAAGTGTCTCCCTTTAATTAATTAATTAATTACCCATTTCTTATCCTAACCCCCTATTCTCATACTTACCATTCATTTTTCCTAACTCTATACCAACTTTCTAGACCCACTTACCTTGTCCACTTTAAATTAATTAAGTTAAAGTGTCACTTTATTTTATTATTTAATTATGTTGACTTTTTACTATGTTGGGCTCAAGTATGAGGTTTATTTCATTTTAGTCATGTACTTGAACCATAAACAAATGCAGCTACACCATTTACAATTACTGCAATAACCAAGATCACAAGAAGAAATACCATGCACAAGAACACAAGAAATATCTTGGGAAAACCCTTCTCAACAAGGGAGAAAAACCCAGCAATCATTTGCTATATTCTCAAGAGAAGATCCTCCAACCATAAAACCCTAATGCACATAAGAGGGTGCTCTACTACCTTGAAACTTGCGCCCAAGAGAGGTTCGCACTTCAGCCCTAGAAATGTACTTGCTGAAATTCCAAATGACAAGTGACTTGTGTGTTTCCTCAATGGGGAAATCACCTTTACTTATACTAGACTAGACAGACCAAAAGTGGTTTCTATTGGCACAACAGGGCCGACCTCAATAACTCAGAAAATAATTAATTATTACAATAAACATTAAATATCTTTTACATATGGTGGGGTCGACCTGTACCCTTTACATCACAATTAGGGTTACAGGTAAATCTTACTCTCGGACAATATCGCAAGGGATCTCACACATCCATTAGTGCTCAGCCACTAGGGGCACGTCCTCCTGTGCTCAGCCAAGGGGCACGTCCTCCTCAACAGATCTCTATCTCACTGAGTCCACAGGAGAATCATCTGGAGTACCATCTCAAGCCTGACTCAACTAGGTCCACAAGGCAGGAGACCACACGTCATAACAACTCAGTCCAGAGTCTGACGCACACCCATCACATGGGAACCTTCACCCCACACAGGGGTACACATCGTCTCATCACAATCCAGAGAGGAACGAGACACCCATCTCATGGGCATCCTCACCCCACATACGTGCAGACATCGTCTCATCTCAGTCCAAAGAGGAACGACACACCCATCTCATGCGCACACCCAACACATGGGCTCTCTCACAGGTCAACTCAACTCAGTCTCAGAGGAGCACATGTCATGGAGGAAGTCTCACGAAGTTGTAATCATCAACACTCCCTCTCAGCTAGGGAGGCATTCTCTACCAGGCCAAGTCTCTCACGGAAGTACTCGAACTTCGTCTTGGCAAGCGATTTGGTGAAGATATCTGCAATCTTCTCATGTGTAGGAAGGTATTGCACTTGTACTGCTTTCCTCTGCACCATGTCTCTGATATAATGATATTTTATCTCAATGTGTTTCGATTTATCGTGAAACACAAGGTTCTCAGAGAGCTTCACACAGTTCTGGTTATCACAATGAATAATGGTAGGATCCATCTCATGATCAAATAAATCTATCAGGAGCTGGCGAAGCCACACTACTTCGCGGAATGCCACACTCAATGCTATATACTCTGCTTCTGCAGTACTCAAGGACACAGATCTTTTTTTCCTGCTGCACCAGGAAACCATGGCAGACCCCAAGGTAAAACAACAACCGAATGTGCTCTTCCGATCCACTATGCTCCCTACCCAATCTGCATCGGCATATCCCTGCAAACTCATGTTTACATTGGAGGCATATCTCAGGCCATATCCAACTATGCCTCGTAGATATCTCAATACATGCTTTGTTGCTATCCAGTGAGTCTGTCTCGGCTGACTCATGAACTGACTAAGTACATTCACTGCATAGCATATATCAAGTCTGGTGTTAACTAGATACATCAATGATCCAATCAATTGTTGGTATAAATGTGGATCAATCTCGCATGAATCAGTAGAAGCATCGTTAATTTTCTTCAAATCCATCACCATCGGTGTAGGCATGGATTTACAGTCTATCATACCGAACTTCTTCAATATCTCGACTGTATATTTTGAATTTTCCTTGACTCAGGAAAATCTCATCGGTCCTTTGCCATACTTCTAGTCCCAAGAACTAGTGCATCATACATAGGTCCTTCATCTAAAATTCAGAAGTCAATGCTCTCTTGCATTCAGCAATAAGTTTTTTTGAACCGATGAAGAATAATCCATCCACATACAGGACCATGATCAGGCACTCCTCACCAACAATGTGATAATATAGGTTTGGATCAACAACACTTTTGTTGAAGCCCAAACTCATCAAGAATCCATCCATATTCTCGTACCAAGCACGAGGTGCCTGCTTTAGTCCATACAGGGCTTTCTTCAACCTGCACACATGAGATTTCTCATTGTGTATCACAAATCCTTCTGGTTGCTCGATGTAAACTTCTTCCTCAATCTCACCATTGAGAAATGTTGTCTTTACATCCATTTGATGTAGTTTCCAACCCATGGATGCATGTAGTGCAATGATAGTATGGATGGAGGTGTATTAGGCTACTGGAGCAAATGTCTCCTCATAATCAATTCCCTCCACCTGTGAGAATCCTCTGGCTACAAATCTCGTTTTGTATTTCTCAACACTTCCATCAGCTGCATGCTTGATTTTATAGATCCTCTTGGAAGTTACTACAGACTTCCCTTCTGGTCTCAAAACAATATCCCACACATCATTCTTCAAGATGCATTGATACTCTTCTGCCATGGCATCTTGCCATATATGCTGACCTGTTGCTTCTCCATGAAAAGAAGACTCAGTATCAATGATGTGGCTCATGGCTGAAAAATAGCTCGAAAATCTCTTTGGTCTCTTGCTCTCTCGGAATGTCCCTTGAGGAGTTGCATGTCCCTCTGCCTCCTGCAAAGTTTGTCAAGCCCAGGCAGGTCTTTTATGGCCTACTGCAATGTCTCTAGGAACATCAATTGGAGCAACTAGATCAACTGGAACAATGGTTGTCTCCCTCCGAACTGCTAAAGGGAGAGAGGGTATTGGTTCGCTGTCAATCTCCATCTGAGATTCTTTGGATCTTCGAAAGGCTATCTCCTCCTCAAAGATGACATCTCTGCTCACCTCAATCTATCTCTGACCAGGGATGTAGATTCGATATGCCTTTGAAGATCCATTGTATCCCACAAATGTACCCTTTCTCCCTGAAGGGTCTACCTTGGATCTCTTCTCTTTGGGTACATGAAAATATATTGGTCACCCAAATATCCTGAATTGACCAATCTCAGGCTTCACTCCGGTGAAGGCTTCTTCGGGAGTTATGTTCTTCAAAATCTGGTGAGGACTCTTGTTCTGAACATATATTGTTGTCATGCATGCTTCTGCGCACAGAGTCACAGGTAGACTTTGATCATGTATCATCGCTTTGGTTTCCTTGATGATGGTTCTATTCTTCCTCTCTGCAACCCCATTTTGTTGAGGGTTGTAAGGAACTGTGTACTCCCTCTTGATCCCTGCTTCAATACAGAAATTGTTGAAATCCTTGGAGGTGTATTCTCCTCCATTATCTGATCTTAGTACCTTGATCTTTCTTCCAGTCAGGTTCTCAACCTGAGCTTTGAATTCTTGAAATTTTGCAAGAACTCCATCCTTGTTCTTCGAGAAGTAAATCTAAGTTTTTTGAGAGTGATCATCTATGAAGAGTACATAGTACAAATATCCATTCAGGGAGGCAACAGTCATTGGCCCACACACATCTCAATGTATCAAGTCAAAGATTTCCTTAGATCTATTGTCACTGCTCAAGAAGGACCCTTTGACATTCTTGCCAAGGGCACAACCTCTGCAAACACCTTTATGCTGAATCTGTATCTCTGGAAGGCCTGTTGCCATTTTCCCTAGAGCTGGAAGAGCTCTATAATGAATGTGAGCAAGTCTCCTATGCCATAGCTTACTCAAGCTGATAGTATAATGTAAGAGGGTCTGGACTGGTCTGATGGTCAATCTGTATAAGCTGCTTTCTTGAACACCAATTACTTTGGCAGAATTTATATGTGAGTCCTTGTGCCATGCAAGAACTTTTCCTTCAGAAAAGGTAACCTTGTAGCCTTTGTCTTCTAAGGCAGAAATGGAGACAAGGTTACTGTTCATCCCATGTACATATAGTACTTCACTTAGCTGAAGATGCATGTCTAGCTTAGATCTCTTCTCTTTGGGTACATGAAAGTATACTGGACACCCAAATATCCTGAAGTGTCCAATCTCAGGCTTTTCTTCGGTGAAGGCTTCTTCGGCAGTTATGTTCTTCAAAATCTGGTGAGGACTCCTGTTCTGAATATATATTGTCGCCATGCATGCTTTTGCCCACAGAATCATAGGTAGTCTCTGATCATGTATCATTGCTTTGGTTGCCTCAATGAGGGTTCTGTTCTTCCTTTCTGCAACCCCATTTTGTTGAGGGTTGTAAGGAACTGTGTACTCCCTCTTGATCCCTACTTCAATACAGAAATTACTGAAATCCTTGGAGGTGTATTGTCCTCCATTATCTGATCTTAGTACCTTGATCTTTCTTCCAGTCAGGTTCTCAACCTAAGCTTTGAATTCTTGAAATCTTGCAATGACTCCGTCCTTGGTCTTTAGAAAATAAATCCAAGTTTTTCGAGAGTGATCATCTATGAAGAGTACATAGTACAAATATCCATTCAAGGAGGCAACAATCATTGGCCAACACACATCTGAATGTATCAAGTCCAAGATTTCCTTTGAGCTATTTTCACTACTCAAGAAGGACCCTTTGACATCCTTGCCAAGTGCACAACCTCTGCAAACACCTTTATGTTGAATCTCTATCTCTGGAAGGCCTGTTACCATTTTCCCTAGAGCTGGAAGAGCTCTATAATGAATGGGAGCAAGTCTTTTATGTCATAGCTCACTCAAGCTGATAGTATCATGTAACAGGGCATGGACTAGTCGAATAGTCAACCTGTATAAGTTGTTTTCTCGAACAACAATTACTCTGGCAGAATTTATATGTGAGTCCTTGTGCCATGCAAGAACTTTTCCTTCAGAAAAGGTAACCTTGTATCCTTTGTCTTCTAAGGCAGAAATGGAGACAAGATTCCTCTTCATCCCAGGTACATATAGTACCTCACTTAACTGAAGAGGTATGTCAGAATCTAAAAGTTCCAACCCCTTTCACATTATATTTGGCATTGTCTCCAAGTACAACATGTAGATTGGTCTCTTTGTCGATAAGATCTGTTAGATGATCTCTATATTCGGTCATGTGCCTAGAGGCACCACTGTCAATTAAACAAATATCATTATCAGTAGGAATCATACCTGAGAGTGTTGAAATGAATAAGAAGGCTTATTCCTTGATGTCTTCATCTCTCTGAAGTCTTTGCTTCCAGGAAGTGAATTTTTTTGATCCATCAAGCTTATCTTCCATCATAGTTATCTTCATCATATATTCAGATTCTTCACAAACCCTTACCAACTGGGCTAGGAAACCTAACAGCTAGGCTAGGCTAGCAATCTTAGGTTTAGTTGGGCTTATGACTGCCAACAATAAGCCTTGAAAGTCAGAAGAACACTGGTGAGTTGGAAAGCTCCTTCAATGAGCTAAAGAAATCCTAAATCAGAATTTTCTGCAGAAAATTGCGAAACCCTAGAGCCAAAAATCCAAAATTCTTGGAATTGCAATCTGAGAGTTGTTGGAGGTGCGTTGAGGGAGGTCGTACACCCCTATGCAATTTTTAGCCCCAACATTTCAATATTAAGTGTTGTAACACTCAAAAAGAAGAGGGTCATACGCATTTTTGGAAAACCTAGGAGGGTCGTACGGTTCTGCAGAAGAGAGAGGACGACTGCTAGAAGCTTGTGCAATGGCTTCTTAAAGACCTATGCTCTCATACCATGTTGAATTTTTACTATGTTGGGCTCAAGCATGAGGTTTATTTCATTTTAGTCATGTACTTGAACCATAAACAAATGCAGCTACACCATTCACAATTGTTGCAAAAACCAAGATCACAAGAAGAAATACCATGCACAAGAACACAAGAAATATCCTAGGAAAACCCTTCTCAACAAGGGAGAAAAACCCAACAATCCTTTGTTATATTCTCAAGAGAAGATCCTCCAACCATAAAACCCTAATACACACAAGAGGGTGTTCTACTACCTTGAAACTTGCACCCAAGAGAGGTGCGCACTTCAGCCCTAGAAATGTACTTGCTGAAATTTCCAAATGACAAGTGACTTGTGTGTTTCCTCAATGGGGAAATCACCTTTACTTATACTAGACTGGACAGACCAAAAGTGGTGTCTATTGGCACAACAGGGCCGACCTCAATAACGCGGAAAATAATTAATTATTACAATAAACATTAATTATCTTTTACATATGGTGGGGTTGACCTGTACCATTTACATCACAATTAGGGTCACAGGTAAATCTTACTCTTGGACAATATAGCAAGGGATCTCACACATCCACTAGTGCTCAGCCACTAGAGGCACATCCTCCTATGCTCAGCCACAGGGACGTCCTACTCAACAGATCTCTATCTCACTAAGTCCATGAGAGAATCATCTGGAGTACCATCTCAAGCCTGACTCAACTGAGTCCACAAGGCATGAGCCCACACGTCATAACAACTCAGTCCAGAGTCTGATGCACACCCATCACATGGGCACCTTCACCCCACACAGGGGTACACATCGTCTCATCTCAATCCAGAGAGGAACAACATGTTGAGATTATGTACCTTGGGAGGTATTCCCCATGTGTTTGTGTCTCCTAAACACATGTGGGAAGTACTATGTACTTTGTGCCTTGTACTTTATGTCTAATTTCACTTTGACTTAGGAGTTTTAAGTCAAAAGTGAAATTTTGTCATTTATGCCTAAAATAACTATTAATTCACTTTGTGGGTGAATTAGAGACACAAAGTGAACTTAGGGAACTTAACCCAAAGTGGGTTTTTGAGTGAGATTCTTTTGGAGAGATCTCAACCTTTGATTAGATGGGAGATGGGATGATCTCAGCCATCCATATCCGAGGTTTCCTTACGGAGGTTCAAGAGGGGCGCAAAGGGCAAAGGAGAGCTCATTCACTCATTTGCTCACTTGGAGAGTTTGAGAGAGAGCTTGGAGATGAGGTTTGAAGCACTAGGTGAGGCTAGCTTGGGCGCATGCTTTCATGGAGAGAGGCATCAGGCTTGGAGCCTTGTTTATTTACTGAGGAGCTTCCAGTGTTGAGGAGGGCGCATAAGCAGTGGGGAGGTCTTACACCTGTCAGATTGCAATGGGATCAGTTTCAGAGGGAGGCCACACACCAGTACCAGATTACTGTGGAGGGGTTTTCCATTCAGAGCTCACAGTTTGCATCTGCAGCAGATTCAGTGGATTCGGGAGCATTTATGAGGGGCACACCTTCCTATGGCGCACCTGGTTCATTTGGACTTGTATTTCAGCTTGGATCAAGCTGCTATTGTATCAAGTTCATCTATATTTTGTACTTGTTGTATTTCACCATTGTTAATTGTATGTATTCCACCTTGAATTAGCCAAGTTTTCATCGTTGTAATAATAGGTTATATCAGCTCAATTGGAGGGTGGAAATTTATGCTAACACAACGCAACAAAGACAATGGTAAGTAGGGATGTAAAGTTTGATGAGGATGGATGGTCCTTAAGTTCCCAAAACCCTCCCACAGAGATTGTGGAAGATAAGAAGGTGGTTGATCTAAAGTCTGCTCTAGAAGATAACTCAGATTCAGACTAGCAAGATCTCATATTAGAGGGAGAGGGTTTATTATCCTCAACTTCAACCAAGAAGTCGATATGGCTTACTCAAATATCGAAGGAAGTAGAGCAAGTTGGGGCACCCAAATCTACTTTTCAAGTGAGTCATCCACCTATTAGATATCCTTCTTATGTTGCATTGATGTCTTCTATCATTGATGCGGAGTCTTCCATCTTTGAGGAGGAGAATGCAGAATAGGTATGTACTATGGAATGATGGTTGAGGAGTATAACTCCATCCTCAAGAATGGCGTATGGGAGATTGTGGGGAAATCTGTCATAGATTCCAAATAGTTTTACAAGATTAAGAAACCATGTAGTAGATGGGAGCATAGAGAAGTAAAAAACCAAGTTTGTACCTAAAGGATTTTATTAGAAAGAGAAAGTTGACTTTGAGAAGACTTTTGTTGTGGTTATCAAAGTAAGCATGTCTATTGAATCGGTTTTTGGTTGGTCTTTATTCTAAATGGAAGTAAATATTGCTTTTATGAATGGTCTAATTGACAAGGAAGTATACACTAACCAATCGAGATGTCCTGAAAAGCATGGGCGAGATACCCATGTGTGTCGGTTGAAGAAGTTCCTTTATGGATTGAAGTAGGCACCATGTACACGGCACTCAATGATTGATGAGTACTTACTGATGTCGAGCTTCACCAAGACTATAGTAGATACAAATCTTTATTATTTATATGAGAAATATGATTTGCTTGTTTTGGTCCTATATGTAGATGATCTGATTCTTACAACTAATTATGAGAATCTCATTGCATGGTACAAGAAGAAGTTGGCAAGAAAATATGACATCAAGGACAATGGCCTTATGCATTACTTTTTGGGTCTAGAGGTTTGGTAGGGTGCAAGTGAAGTCTTCCTTGGGCAAGGGAAGTACATGGAAAAAATTCTGAAGAGATTTCCCATGCTAGACTACAAACCCTTGGCCACTCCTATGGTGCCAAATCTAATGTTATTTGTTGACTTAGGTGTTGATTTGGTAGATGTTGAATTTTGATACTTAGCTCATGCACATGTAGTTTATTTCAATTTAGCATGTACTTGAACCATAAACAATGCAGCAATACCATATACAATAGTTGCAGTAACCAAGATCACAAGAAGAATAACCATGCACAACAACACTAGAGTTTACCCTAGGAAAACCCTTCTCAATCAAGGGAAAAAACCAGCAATCCTTTGCTATAGAGTCAAGAGAAGATCCCCCACACCATAACCCTAGAGCACACAAGAGGGTGCTCTAACCTAGAAACTTGCGCCTAAGAGAAGTGTGCACTTCAACCGTACACTTAGCTTAAGAGAATGTTACAATGAAGTGTGTGAGAGTGTGATCCACAATGGGGATCAACTCTTATTTATACATGACCTAGCACAACAATAGGTGTATCTATTGGCACAATAGGACCGACATGTACAACTGAATAATATAATTAATCTTTGACACAATATTAATTATCTTTACATTGTGAGGTCGACTTGTACCCTTTACACAATTAGGGTTACACAGTAAATCTTACTCTTAGACAATATAGCAAGGGATCCACACATCCTCTAGTGCTCAGCCACTAGGGACACGTCCACATGTGCTCAGCCACAAGGACGTCACTCTCAACAGATCAACTCAACTAAGTCCATAGGAGTACCATCTGGAGAGCCATCTCAAGTCGACTCAACTAAGTCCATAGGAGTCTAACAGGAGACCATCTCAAGTCATCTCAACTCAGTCTAGAGCACGACAAGAGACCACACATCATCTCAACTCAGTCCAGAGGAGTATGACACACCCATCACATGGGCTCTCTCACAGATCGTCTCAACTTAGTCCAAAGGAGAACGACCTGGAGAATGTCTCATGAAGCTGCAATCAATAACAGTAGATTCATCTTTGTATAGCAAGTTGACTTGTTCCCTTATGTATCTTGTGAACACAAGACCCGATACTTGTTTTGCAATGAATACTTTGAACCAATGCATGGTTTAACCTAGGCACAGTTTAGTGTACAATGAGCTATGTGGAAGATGGAGAGTTGTTGTTACATGGATTTGTAGATTCAAAATGGGCAAGGGATGCAAGCACAAGGAAGAGTACTTTCAATCACTGCTTCAACTTTGGATCATGTATGATTTCCTCCTTGGAGATCCAGAGGGTTAAGAGCCAGCATACACTATTCGAGCTGACATTCAGAGATTTTCCCATAGTTAGCACTTGTGTGACCCAGAGATTGGTTCCCATTGGAGACAAGTACAAGACTAGTGTGTGGTTGTTTTTGCTTCAGAGATAGAGCTAGCATAGTTTCTCATGGATTTGAGAGAGATTGTTATTTTTAGAAGGTACCCTACTTTTTAGGATAAAGTGACCGGAGACTCATATCATAGTCTTGAGCATACAGTATTGGTCCTTGCATGATGCTGAGCCCGATGACACTTTTTTAGGGATCATACAGGCACATTCAATTTTTAGCAAATTTAGCTCTAGGCCTCAGATCAGGATTTTGAGCATACAGTATTGATCCTTGAGACATTCCGAGTCTGTTGGACTTTTTCCGAGATGACTTGTCAGTGTTTCTATCTTTAGCAAGTGAAGCACCAGGGCTCGCATGTCAATTCTGATCGCATATTTGGAATCCTCATGGAAAATCAAATCCGATGAGTATGATATCATTGACATGTGGTGAGATTCTATTTTTAGACATTTGACACATGGCGATGGTCTACTAGTCAGCCCAAAAATTGTTGGTGTTTTTCTATTTTTTAGGGGTCAGACCCCTATTTTTAGCAGTTTCTATTTATACCAGGGGTGGTCGCCTCCAAAGGTGACAAGTGGCAGGGTCAAATTCCAACATATGGTAGTGATGCAGTGTGACATGTGGCAACTGGATGGATTAATTAGTGAAGGGGCGCACTTTCCAAGGAATAAGAAAAATAATTAATGAGGTGGACGTATAGGTGAGGTGGCACATGACTCATGGGCGTGTTTGGGCTAATTAAAGCCTAATTTACCTTTCTCTCACTTCACTTACCATATATCTCACTTTTCATGCATTAAATACATTTAATTTCACATGTGCCTTATTTCTCCTTTTTCCTTCACATGTGCGCCTTATTATTCCCTCAATTTCCTTTTTCCCTATTTTCTAGCATTAATGCACCTCCCTTTTCCCTATTTTTAGCCTAAGTCCTCTCTCTCCCTAGTTTCTAGCTCATTGTCTTAAATGAGCCTCCATTTTTTCTATTTTCTAGCCTCCACCTTTCTCTCTCCCTAATTTCTAGCACATTGTCTTAATGTGCCTCCATTTTCCCTATTATTTAGCATTCATTCTCCCTATTTCTTAGCCTAACTCCTCTCTCTCCCTATTTTCTAATTCATTGTCTTAATGAGCCTCCCTTTTCCCTATTTTTTAGCATTAATGTGCCTCCCTTTTCCCTATTTTTTAGCATTAATGTGCCTCTCTTTTCCCTATTTTCTAGTGCATTCATTCTTTAATGCACCTCTCTTTCTAAATTCCTATTTTTTATCATAATTATCCCTAAAATTATCCCTATTTCTCCTATCCCGTGTGTGAGTGATTTGTCTCATGCGTTAATCCTTTTATTACTTAACTTCTCTTCTCCATCCATTTATTCACTTTCCAATATTCTTTATCCCTTTTCCACTCATGTGACTCACACGTGTGTCTCTCCTGGGCATTTTTATCTCTCATGTGTGAGTCTCTCACACTCATTTATCTCATGCGCATTGCCTATAATTATTTTTTTATTATTTTACACGCATCTCAGTCACCTATTATCTCACCCATACGCCTTCTATTTTTTCCTTGGGAATTGTGCCCTCTCTCTTATTTACTAAGGCTCCTCATTATTCATGGTAGGATTTTTGCAGCAGCAGCATTCATTATTCTCTCTCTTCTCTCATTCTTCTTAGACTAGCTACTCTTTCTTTGTGTGAAGACACCATTCTACCGGTTTTGGACTTGTCTATTGTGGCACAATCAACCCTTTGGCAAGCCTTTAATAAAGAAGTGTTGTGTTTGCATCGAACTTTCACTCCTGTCAGTATTGTGTTCTCTCTTTATGCATTGAATTAATAGTTCCTAGCCACTTATAGTGATGATTATATGTCTTTTAAGTGGTTTTCTCTTCCCTATCTTTCATCTTTCTCACGCTAACACTGCAGGGTCCTTACAAGTAAAATTATACTATCTTTTTCTAATGTCTTAGCAGAGTGTTTACACGCTGTCCAAGGCAAATTTGCTGCTGTTTTTTGTGTGTTTTTGCAGAAAATCAGATCCAAAATCAGCAGCCCAGTACCTAGGGACTCTCCCCTGAGGTTGGCATGCATCAGCCCAAATGGAGAGGAGGTTCGCTCGTGACAATTTGGGGCACTCTCACCTTGAATTAGCCACTTTTCCATCACTGATTTTTAATTATCAGATCTGATTGGAGGGTGAAAAAGTGTGCTAACACTACCAAAATAGTTTCTTCGATCTTTCAACTTTTGAGCATCCTTATGCTCTTCCTCATAGTGGGTCCTCACCTCTGGGTCCGTTGTATGTGCACAAACCTCAACACTAGATCCCCCTTCATGAAAAATATGAGCCCTCACTCTTGTTTAAGAGCCCTTGAAAATCTTTTCTATTTTGTGTAGATCAAACCTTCCCAACGAGGCATTTGTTTGAACTTGATAGCATACTTCCAAAAAACATAGTATTCAATTTACTTGCTTGCTTTAGCAGGTCCAAGGGCATGAAAAACACCACTTTGAGAAGCCATTGATAACACCCATCCACCCTCCTCATATCAAAGCCCCAAAACATTTTAAATACACCTTGTTGAGATTGTTGCATGCTCATGCCTCAAAAACAAACAGAGAAATGCATTCAATTTATGGAATCTCATGGTGGCCGCATTTACAAGTGGCAACAGACCTGATGTAGTGCAAGGGAGGTGAAGATAGTATGGGGCCGGGGCCTGGGCTAAAGTTAGAGTATGATCTGCACAACTGATAGCAGCATAAGGACATGCAGATTAGAAAGCAGATAAAGCCATATTCCTGTCCAAAAGGTGAAAAGCTAGTGTGCTGCTTGTGTTGCTGTTTAAAGCAGATAACACTGCTGATTTTGGAGAGAATATGTTGCTATTTTTAGAGGAAGGTGCTATTGTTCCCGTAAAACATATGCTGCTTCTTATTGAAAGAGGTGTTGCTGTTCAGCAAAGAATATGTTGCTAATTTTGGAAAAAGCATATTGACTTTTACATGGAGAGTTTACTATTGATATTTTTCGAAGAAGGGTGCAGCTTTTGCGGAGGATGTGTTGCTGTTATCTTTGGAGAAGACTGTTGTTATCTTTAGAGGAAGGTGCTGCTGATTTTATTGAAGAGGATGCTTCTTGTTTTCAGAGAGTATGCTGTTATTAATTTAACTTTAAGGAGATGGCAATACTTTTGTGCATGAAGACTGCTGACTTTTGTGGAGAAAAAGTGTTGCTGTTAAGTTTGGAAGAAGGTATTGTGGATATTCTTGGAAAAGCATACTATGGTGCATTAAGACCAAAATAAGTATGGGATCAGCAATGGTAACGCATCTTTGGATCCTTCTGCACTAGCTTTCCACTGGTTTTCTGTTGATCTGCTTTATTGTTGCATGCCGTGCATCCATCCTTTCATGTTTCAGGTTTCTCTTCATTTCAGGTTTGAGTTGCAGAGCTGCAATCAAATAAATTCAGAGGGCCAGTTTGCCCCATTCTTTTACTGTAGATTGTGTCTATCTCTGAAAAGTTTGAGGCAGGCAAGAGTCTAAATATGATTTTATAAACCCCGGAAACTCTCTACAATTTGGAGGAAGTATAAATAGTCTCACCTCCCCATTTAACAGTAAGTATTCTCCCTTTTCCTTCTACCATAATCTTGGGTTTATCTGTATTTCGAATCCACTGCCCAGAGGATAGAGGCACTGACAAAAAGTCAATAAAAATCATTGCCTTCTAAAAATCTTCAACTTTTATTGTTTCTCAAAAAGCTTAAGTGCAAAATCAAAGTGAAAGCAAGCTTCATTGAAGATCCAAAGACATTATAGGGACACCCCCCTTGAATGAGAAAGGCACTGATTCTAGAGTGAGAGGGACGTTGTCAGTGACAAGGGCACTGTCCTGCAACTGCCTTCCAAGGACTCTTGGAAAATCGTTTTCCTTTGGAGATTTTTCAGGAGGTAAAATCAGGTTATAACACCTGGCCAAATTAACAGTTAAATTTTAGTTTTGCATGAATAAGGGATGTGCTAAATTAA
>JZKD02S2110872.1:24651-47405 GCA_000966675.3 Picea glauca
TTCCTGTTGTCTATGAGCCTTTAGCCTGGTTAGGAATCCCTTTACCCGGGTGGAGTTTAGTCCCAGCTCGGGGGTGACTCACTGTTGAGAGTGATGAACAATGTGGTCTAAGGCTCGGAGGTTCGTGGAAGGTCTGCACGCAATTGGTGACATCCTTACCAAGATAAATGCCAATTGTGTGATAAATTTACATGCTGCATTGTTATTTACGTGTGTATTTTTATGGGTTTATCTTATGTGTGGTTATGTCTGTCTGTATATTTATACATTTCCTATATATGCTGCATGTATACGTTTACTGTTATTTCAGTGTGAATCCGTGCATTTACATATGTATTTGGCTGTTTACGTTTTATGTATATATATTTCCGTAAGAGTTCTGTGTGTATATATTTTAATTACATGCAGTTCGGAAAATTTATGTGGCATAGCTCAGTTGGATACTGGGTATGTTACATTATGTTCCCCAGAGAGAAAGAAAGCGTTATCTGGCGTAGCGTGGCCCAACATGGATGGCCGAGGACGTTACATAAAGGCATGTTTTTCCTAGACCATAGAATGGACATATATTTTTGAAATTATATGAGAACGCAGTTTGCTCGTTGGCTTTAGACCTGTGTAAAATGTGCAGTGTTTTTTCATTGTGTTCTCATGTAATTTATTGATATGAAATGTTATCTATGTCAAATTAGCTTTAGTCTTTTCTTCACATGATATTTTATATCGTTGCTTTTCTTTATGCTGTTCATTATCTTTTGGTCTAGTTTATATCTGTGATTGATCATCTGTTTAAGTATTTTGGGTTTACGTCCGATGCTAGATAGTTGGTAACACCATTATCGAGGATTGGGATTTCTTTCATTCTTAGTTATTGGATATCTCAAGGTCACATGATATATAATTATTTAATTTTCTGTCGTCATAAACTCGCTCCAGAATATGAAACACTTCCTTGAATTTCTTCAGGAAGTATTATGCTTGTTTCTGTCATAGGTTTTCACTTGACACAGGATAAGAGGAGCTCACACAAGTTTTAGTTTATTAATGCTGATCAGCTAGAGGTTAGTCAGTGTATTATTTATTTAATTTGTTTATATGTGAATGAATAATGATTGCATTATTTCGACGTTAATTAGCTTTGTCTATTTTCGTTATATCATTACAATCATATTCATTCGTTGTTTATTAGTTTGATATTTAGAACATTAGAATAAATTTTGTTCATACTTAATCTTGTTTAGAAACATTATCTCAAACAACTAATTTCGCAAGGTTTTATTCAAACCTTGTAAACTATATATAATCCTTGTACATTAACGCTCGTAGTTAAAAGCATTTGTAATTAAATTATTGATGGTTAGAATTGTATTTTTAGTTAGTTCACTTCCTTTAGTTGTTTTTAGGATCCTAGTTGGCTAACGGATCCATAAAACCCGTTAGGTTAGATCATACCAAACGACTTGGGTTAAATAGATAACCTCGGTCCGGATCTATCCTTCTCGTTGATGGTGTGTCATAAACGCCCGTCAACAAATGGCGCTAGAAAGAGGGCCTGGAATTCATTGATGACACGTGGAGGTCATAAGAATCCCCCAAACATTCGTTCTCCTGTCGTAACGCGTAGTCGCTCAGACACTAACATTACACTCGACCCAACTACTACCTCAAACACTACTCTTGACATTCCCATCGAACCAATGACACCAGTTCCTCAAGGGATTGACGTCCAAGAAATTGTTTGCTAGTCGATCATAAGAACTCAGAGTGCTTTATCCTGAATTAGGCAACCTGGTAGACAACGTAATCAATCCCTTGATTTCACAAATCTTCAAGAACGACCTCAAGACACTGGTCTGCCCGAAAACCCTTTAGGTGGTAATATTACCAATCCTGCTGAAGCACTTATCCTTAGTGCTGGAGGATCTGATATCCCACCATCCCCACCTGGTTCTTATCCACCCTCTTCAGGAGAGGAATCCTCAAACGAAGGCAGTTCTTCATCTGAACCATCTCAACCTTCGACTCCACCAACTCCCATGGCAAACCAAAATAATCCCACCAAACCTTGGCTCGATCAATATGCCGTGGCAGTACCTAGACCCCAACACCCATTGCCTAAACATCCGGAGAAATGGCTGCCCAAATTTGATCCAGATTCAATGCAATCAACCGAGGATCACATTAAGAAATTTATGTTAGCTGTTAGACTCCAGAGTGTCGATCATGAAGATGTCGTCTACAGGTTATTCTCGTACACTTTTGAAGGGAATGCCTCAACCTGGTATTTTGTGCAACAACCTCAAACCATCGTCTCTTGGGACAAGTTTGCAACCTGTTTTCTAGAAAAATTTGGAGATGATAAATCTCCAAAATTCTTGGTAATGGAACTCTCTAGTTTGAAAATGAACCCTAAAGAAAAAGTTAAGGATTTCAACCAGAGATTCCTAACGCTAAAAATCAAAATCCCTGTAGATTCAATGCCTGCATAAAATATGATTGTTGCATACTATACTAAGGCCTTGCATACAAATATAGCCATATGGGTTAAAAGGTCCAAAAAGAACACATTATTAGAAGCCTTTGAGGAGGCAGTCTTGATTGAGAAAGACATTATGAGCTTAAAAGATAACCTAAGTAGTGAGGCTGAAACAACTTCATCCTCTAAAAAGAAAATAGAAATTCTCACTAGACCTCCTCAAACTAAAAATCAACAAGAAACATTAGACTTGGAGAGTCTGCAGAAGGCTTTCCATAAATTATCCAATCAGGTCGTAGAATTGAAAATATCCGCTGAGGATGCATCTACAAGTAAAGGAGGTTTTAGACCACCTTTCATAAAACTTTTTCCTCCAAATCGGCCAAACCCGACCACATAAGGTCTAAAATTTGAAGGACCATAATATGCTTTGCAAACAATACTGGAAGCACATGATAACTCTGTTTCTGCTCCTCCTGGAAATCATGACGATACAGGTGAAGAATAAAGACATGATGAGGAGGACTCATTTCCTCCCATTTTCAGGCATTTGTCGGACAAGATCTTTCAAGCAAACTTTGAAACTGTCCATCCCTATAACACTCGAAGTAAAACACAAAACAAACCTTCACCCGAAACAAGTAGGAATGTGGTTTCAAAACAACCAAAGAAAACTGAAACAAGGCAAAACTCTGTTGCCCCAGTTTTAGAATATGATTTGGTTGAAGATCTTAAAAAACTAAGGGCAAATATATCAGTTTTTGAATTACTTAAATTTCCTCTTATCCTACAGAAAATGCTACAAAGTATTGCTGAAAATAATAAAAAGAATGATCCTATCAGCAAGAAATCAATAGAAAGTGACCCAAATAAAACTAAAGATGTCCCCAGTAAAAAGACATCTGAAAATTAGGATAAAAGGGACATATGATAAAAAACTGTAGGAAACTTAGATAAAACTTTTGCAGGTACAACCATAAAAAATCAGTAGAATTCTGCTGTCTCTTCACAATTTTTTTTTTATTAACTTTCAAATTTTTCAATAGGAATGTACATAACTGTATGGTTGATTCTGGCGCCTCGTCAAATGTAATGCCTCTGTCTGTGTGTCAGAAAATTAACGCTGAGGTAAAACCTTCTGATTTAAAAATCATTCAGTTAGATCGAACTAATGTCAAATTCATTGGTGAACTCAAAAATGTGTTGATAAGATTATCGTCCAATCCAAATGTTCACCAAGTAATTGATATTATTGTTGTTGACATTCCTGAAGTATATGGTTTATTTTTGAGTAGAGATTGGTCAGATCAGTTACATGACTATTTTTCTACAGACTGGTCTCATTTGTGGTTGCCAGAAAATGAACAACCTAACAAGATCATAATAAATAGACAACGTTACCTCAAGTACACCGTGACATATTTAAACGATCCAAATGAGCCTTTTACTACTGCCGTAAATTTGATTGAGACGCAGGGAATGAATAATTTTTTTGGTAATTTCATGACTGAAATTTCCGCTATCACCAACCCAGAACAACAATCTGAAGTAATGTCCTATAATCAGACAACAACTTTGTCAAGTACACCAAACATTGCTAATGATGAACAAATCTGGTCCTTATCTTTTGATGGATCCAAATCCCGGGAAGGGGCAGGTGCTGGTTGTGTGCTTATCGATCCCACATGTAACAAAAAATTTATTGCCTGTCTATTGGAGTTTGCATGTACTAACAACACAACAGAATACAAAGCACTTCTGCAGGGACTAAGGAAGGCACTGAATATGGACGTGCAAAAATTGGTAGTGTTTGGTGACTCTGAAATCGTAGTCAAACAGGTAAGAATGCAATACATTGTTTATCACCGCATTTGAAGAATTGCCAAACCGAGGTATGGGGTTTAATGCATAAATTTATCGCTTTCAATATAAATTCCATTCCTAGGTCGAGTAATTTAGAAGTTGATTTACTAGCTAATGTTGCTTCTAAATTGTTGCCTGCTAAAGTTCTTTCTCCTAATGCATTTTCGGTTGAATTGTTATTCAGGCCATCGATTCCTGACAACATCACAAAATGGAGAGTATTTGATGACGATCAACAAATCATCAATTTTTTTCATATGGAAGACACCTTCCAAGATCCAGTAATTGATGAAAGCACTCATGAGGAAAACCTCTGAGATTTCATGGTAATATCCGATCCTCGATCTGCAGAATTATCATCCGAGCTAGTAAATTCTATGCCCAAATCTGTTCTTAGACTAGAATTTTTTTATGACCTACATGACAAGTTTAGAGGAGTAATCGATTGCAAAAGAAACAGTTTCTCATTGTTGTACGAAACTGTAAATTTAGGAACGCAAGATAATCCTCAAAATATCAATCTGGGAAAAGGATGTTTTGAACAAGAAAAGTTAGCTTTTATAAAATTGTTTAAAGAATTCAAAGATGTGTTTGCTTGGACGTATGACGATCTAAAAACTTTTGACCCAAACACAATACAACATGTAATTCCTATGAAACCCCAAACCCAACCTTTTCAACAAAAATTGAGGAAAATGCATCCTAAATTAGAACCCACTGTTAAAAAGGAACTAAATAAATTACTCACTGCCAAGATCATTTTTCCAGTTCGGCATACCCAATGGGTATCCAATTTAGTCCCGGTAAGAAAGAAGAGTGCATAAATTCGACTTTGTGTCGACTTTCACAATTTAAACCGAGCCTATGATAAAGACAATTACCTTGTTCCTCCAATGGAACAAATTTTGCAACACGTATCTGGTTCTGAAAGACTATCTTTATTAGATGGTTTCTCAGGATATAACTAGGTCCTTATGTCTCCATCAGATCAGCTGAAAACCACTTTTCGTACCCCATGGGGCACCTACGCCTACAGAAAAATGCCTTTCGGACTGATAAATGTCGGTGCCACTTTCCAGAGGGCAATGACCATTTCTTTTCATGGCCTTATCAATCAGTCAGTTGTGGTCTACCTAGATGATGTCACTGCCTTTTCCAAGAACAAGAAAGATCACCTGTCTCATCTTAGGGTCGTGTTAGAACGATATCGCAAGTTTGACATTTCACTCAATCCTAAAAAATCAGTCTTTGCAGTAGAACATGGGAAATTGCTTGGGTTTATAGTCTCTAAATATGGAATGATAATTGATCCCGAAAGAACCCAAGCCATTACCAATCTTCCCCCACCTTCTTCCAAAAAGGCTATGCAATCCTTTTTGGGTAAAATTAATTTTGTTAGACGATTTGTTCCGAGTTTTTTTTAGATGTTTAGACCTCTACAAAATCTAATAAAGAAGGATGTCCTGTACAAATGGGGATCACAAGAGAATCAAGATTTCAATTCCATTAGAAAATCTATAATCGAAGCACCCTCCTTGATGAGCCCTGATTTTTTCCAGGATTTTACTTTATATACTTTTGCATTTGACAGATCTTATGCTGCTATGCTCAAACAGAAAAATGTTGAAAGCAATGAGATACCCATTTCATTCATGAGCTCTGCCTTTAAAGGAGGAGAACTAAATTACCCTGTAGTATATCAGCATGCATACGCTGTTTTTAAAGTAGTTAAACATTTCAAGTCTTACCTGTTAAAATCCATGACAAAAATTGTTGTTCCTTACCTTGCTATAAGAAATTTGTTAGTGCAAAAAGAGTTGGGAGAGAAAAGGGAAGATTGGATGACATCACTTCAGGAATATGATATCGAAACAGTACCTACACAAATTGTTAGAGGTCAAGGCCTTTGTAAATTGGTAGCTGATTCTATTGAAAAGTCAGAAAATCAAATAAATACAACAACTGCAAATCAACATAACAAAACACAAATTAGCTGTGCACAAACTGTGCCCAATTCATGGTATTATAATATCAGATTTTATTTGCTGCACAGAACTTCTCCTCGTAGTCTTGATCCAAAAAATAGAAGAGCACTAAGGCTTACATCTGCATCTTTCCAATTAATTAATGATATATTATTTTGAAAGAATTTTGATGGTGTTTTTCTGCGTTGCTTAGAAAAAGAGGAATTTGAAAGGGTGTTGGATGAACTTCATTCCGGTGATGCCGGGGGTCATTTTGGTGGGGATACCACTGCTCACAAAGTACTAAGGGCTAGTTACTATTGGCCTACCTTGTATAAGGATGCTCACACTTTGTCCCACAAGTGTATAATCTGTCAAAAGGCTGCAGGACGGGTGAAAAAACATCTTTTCCTTTGTAGCCTGTTACGGTAGACACACCTTTTCAGCAGTGGGGCCTAGATATTATGGGACTGATTAATCCCCCTTCCTCACAGAAGCACACGTACATTCTCACGACAACATATTATTTTACGATATGGTCTGAAGCCTTACCATTAAAGGTAGTCAACACAAACCAGGTAGTTTCGTTTCTAAACTCTCATATTATCACTCATTTCAGAATTCCTGAATGTTTGGTTTTTGACAATGCCTCTTATTTTTCCTCCCTGGATATAAATGTCTTCTCTCTAGAAAAATGGATTAAACTAAAATACTCTGCCATCTATTACCCTCAAGGGAACTGTTTGGCTGAATCAACAAATAAGAATCTGATCAAGATTATAAAGAGAACAATGTCAGAAAACCACAAAAATTGGCACAATGCATTGTACAAGGCACTTTGGTCTGATAGAGTAACTCCAAAAGATTTTATTGGTAATTCTCCCTTCTTCCTCATTTACGGAAGAGAAGCCATCCTTCCTCCCCATGTCTTGCTTCCTTCTCTGCAATTGTCGCAAAAAGTTCAAGAAGAGGAATGTCCTCCTCTAGAAAATCAGATAAACACTCTATTAAAATTGGAAGAAGTAAGAACACAAGCAAAACCGAAATACGATCAACATTAGTAAATTGTAAAGAGCCGGTTCAATACAAGTTCATCCTCTGAAAGGAATTTTAATGTAGGGGATTTGGTCCTCAAATGGGACCAGGCACACGAGAATAAAGGAGAACATACCAAGTTCCAAAATCCGTGGCTGGAGCGTTTTGTCATTTTTGAAAAGCTGGGTCCTAGTTTTTTCGGTTGCACAACTTAGAGGGACAACCAAACACTTTTCCAGTGAATGGTCAGTCTCTAAAAAAGTACTTCACCTGAGAAAATCAGCTTGCCCCGTTGTAAATATTTTTTAGTTTGCGTGTCCTTTTGTTCTATTTTTCTTTTTATTCAATTTGGTTTTTGTTTCCCTAATGATCATTTTTTATTCATCATTCATTATTGAGGGAAATTGGATCTTTTATTAGCAGTAGTTGATAACAATTCAAAGCATCTGAACATTAAGTTCTAAACTCAGATCAATTATGGTAAGTTTTTGTCCAGTCATTTTTCCCGGTTTTCATTGAAATCTCAAGGAAACACGATTATCTTTAAAAACTTTTGACGTCGTCCCTGTTTTAATGAGAACGACTCATAGCGCTTCCCCATACCGGAGATGATTTCTTAACTGAAATCTAAATGTCTAAATATTGATGAAAGTTATCAATTCTCAAAGAACGAAAAAATAATCAATACTATCATTGCCTGGCTGTGAAATATTCAATATCACCCCACTCTCTTATTATCATGAAGTTTCTAAAAAAAATTACAAACAATTTTAGAGAGTTGTAAGCACTGTAATATGTGGGAATTGTGTGTAAACCTGCCGGGATACTGAACTGGTCTGCTGGCAGCAGGTAAATGCACACATGATACCAAGATAACTTCGCCGGGGTACTGAATATGTTTGCTGGCAGTGAAGCAATATCGGGTTCGAATATCCTCAGGTATGTTTTTAAATTGATTGGATGTCAAGATACTTTTATCATAAATGGAAAACTCTTGGACGGGATAGAAGTAGTAGAGTGGGTTAAATGACATCCCTGCCGAGGCTATAGACGCCTGCTGGAAGCAATGGCCCTGTCAACGGTATTGGAGTTACTTGTATAAATATCGTTAGCCCTGTGATCGAAACAAGATGTCAGATTACAATTTTTGGACATAACTTTATCCAATAATATGTCTGTGGTATTTTTCTAAGTTGATGTCAAAATGCTTGATCTGTCTTTTAATTGTTTCTAATAACTATCTGAGTCATCTGTTCCCTAATTTAAAGTTTTGATGATGCAGAGATAACTGCTTCGCCCAGCGTGTCGCCATTGTTGACAACCAACAATTCATGCCAATTTTATCATTCATTTGATTATCTGTGTGTATGAGTTCATTTATTTTTTTATCTATCGTTTCTCTTGTTCAATTTCATGACTGTAAGAATGAAATTAGAACAAGCTTTGGTTTGAGGGCATCATACAGTTTGTGGATTTTCCTTTTGCAAATTGGATAACACCTAAGGGCATCTAATATTTTCATAAATATTTAAAGATTGTAAACCTATCATATTATTGGTTGATCCCTTACCATATCACATGAGTTATCCACCTTGGTTTATGACTTAGGCATTCTACTCCTTGATTATTTTTGGTTTTTACATTAACATATCCACGATCGCGCAACACACAAAACTTTGGTTTATTTTGAAATATGAATCCTACCCCTAGCAACCATATCACAGTCTCGTCGTCCTGGTACATGACTGACACTCATACCTTCAAACATCACTCCTTCGTCCTGCATAACACAGACATGCATTCAATTCTTCAAGTGGTACATTTTGGTGCTTGGGTTTGGCATTCATTTCATAGAGTGGTTTTTCGTTCTGTGCATCCTCTGGTTTAGTATCCACTCAATGTTCCAAATGGTCACTATGGTGTCCTTCTGAAGCCTTAGGTATCAAGTTTCTTTCGAATATGCAGACCTCATCCTATATTTCATGTTTTTTCAAACACACCCCACCCTTCTCTACTCCTGTTGTTTCTATGTAACCTTATCAATGGCGCCCGTGGTGAGGATCGAGCCCAATGGTTCACATGCTCTCCTCTCACACGACGATGTCATGGACGACCTTGTGGCTTATGGTTGGGATGGGTTCATAAAATGATTTGAGGGTTTCAACCTCAAAGTGGCTCAAGCCTTCGCTCAGAATTTCGATGGAACCAGGGCTAAAATTGGGGATTTGCAGTTAGAGGTGACCGAGGGTTCGATTGCAGAGGCTACTGGATTTACCCAAGAGGGACCTCGTTGGCTTAAAAACCTCAAGTTCCAAGGAGTCCCATGGAACTCACTCATGGCTTCCAAGAAATCGTGTTACAGTGCAAAAGGTACACCCATTTTTCTATTTAAACCACGATGGCATGGCTTGTTGTTGATGCTTAAGCAATTTATTACCTGTGAGGGTAGATACAGTCTGGTCTTCCTGTATCATGTTCGTTTATTGATGGTTTTTCTAGGTTTTAATTTGAATATGCCATTTTATCTACTTAGGAGCCTGCAAAAAATGGCCAAGTTCTGCCAGAAACAAAACCTAAATGCCCAATCTAGTCTGTTCCATCACGACCTCATCCGAATTTTGAGGATTTCACATTTTTCTAAAGCTGGGGATAGTTGGCATGATTTCGTGTTTAGAAATGGGTTTTCCCTACCTGAAAATGTGACATACTTACCTCTGCATATTAATGAATTTCCCAGTCCTTGTCGATCGAACCCCTCTATGGAAAACCTACATGTCAATCTGCAAGAAAGCCCTGCGTCTATAGCTCAAATCCTTATTGTTATCCAAAATCCATCAAAAGGCAAGAAACCGAGAAGTAATTTTATTCCCAGGAAATCTTTAGAAGAGGTTTTGGATGATCTAAAGGATAAAATCCTTACTGTCCCTAATCCTGAGCCAATTCGGGTTGATTCAAATGAAATTGATATAAATAAATAGGTTAGGGGAAAGAAACAACGAAGTTTAAACATCAATTTTAAAAATAAAAGACGTGGTCGCTTTATTTCCTGAACACTAAGAAATTGACAGCGTGATCTTGAGAAACCAATCCCTGTGATTGAGGTCGATGATCGATTTTCTGAGGATGATATCGATGATCGAGTTGCCGAGGATGATATTGATGACCGGATCCTTGGGGACGATATCGATGCTGATACACCACGATTTGATTTCGTATCAAATCTTCCCCCATTCTTAAAGAAATAGGAGGGTTTTTCAGAGATACAACATGATCTTAAACAAATCGTGGAATAGGTTAAAATACCCACTACAGAGCAGTCTCGGCCTTTGCCTAGAATAGAACTGATTCATTACGATTTTTTTTTTGATTGGATTGAAAGATATTATTGGGATGTCCCCTACCTTCAAGCACAATTGAACCAATTGGTCACTTGAAATTCAGTGCTTGAGAGGGAGAACAACGAGTTGAGAGCCTGTGTTCGATCGAACGCACACAGAGCTAACAAGCGGATAAAGCGATCTGGGAATGTGATCATTAAAAATTTGAAAAACTTCAATACCATTATAAATTCAAACATTTATGATGCCTCTCTGTCAAATTTTTGAATTGGTAAATAGTTGTTTTGTGTTTATGATTTGATTATGTTTGAGAAATAATAGTTAGAATCATTTTTTATTTTATTGTTATTTTGAGACTAGCTACAAAATCGAAAGATTCTATAGCCAATCTGTTTAAATTATTTGTTGGGATTATTATCTAAATTTTGATTTCGTTTTATCATTTTAGGTAAACAACAGATTATGGTGCTCTGCTTAAGGAAATGAGTAATGGGTTAAGCGTTCAATAGACTAGTAATTTCCCATTTTGAAAAAACAATGTTCATTAATATAAGTATTTTTGATTAAAAGACTCTAACAAGAGTATCTTTTTGTTACTCTATTTTAGTAAAACAAACTTATTTTAAGAGATCCGCCTCTAACTTGCATGATAGGAGGTAACAGATCATAGACATGTTTAAATAACTATGTTGCCTGGTGATAGAGGCATGTTTTTCCCGGACCATAGAATGAACATATATTTTTGAAAATATATGAGAAAGCACTTTGGTCGTTGGCTTTAGACCTGTGTAAACTGTGCAATGTTTTTTCATTGCCTTCTCATGTAATTTCTTGATATGAAATGTTATCTGCGTCGAGTTAGCTTTAGTCTTTTCTTCACATGATATTTTATATCGTTGCTTTTCTTTATGCTGTTCATTATCTTTTGGTCTAGTTTATATCTGTGATTGATCATTTGTTTAAGTATTTTGGGTTTACGTCCGATGCTAGATAGTTGGTAACCACATTACCGAGGATTGGGATTTCTTTCATTCTCAGTTATTGGATATCTCAAGGTCACATGATATATAATTATTTATCTTTCTGTCGTCATAAACTCGCTCTAGAATATGAAACACTTCCTTGAATTTCTTCAGGAAGTATTATGCTTGTTTCTGTCATAGGTTTTCACTTGACACAGGATAAGAGGAGCTCACACAAACGCAGAGAGATGATTTTAGTTTATTAATGCCGATCAGCTAGATATTAGTCAGTGTATTATTTTTATAATTTGTTTATATGTGAATGAATAGTGATTGCATTATTTAGACGTTAATTAGCTTTGTCTATTTTCGTTATATCATTACAATCATATTCATTCGTTGTTTATTAGTTTGATATTTAGAACATTAGAATAAGTTTTGTTCATACTTAATCTTGTTTAGAAACACTATCTCAAACAACTACTTTCGCAAGGGTTTATTCAAACCTTGTAAACTGTATATAATCATTGTACATTAACGCTCGTAGTTAAAAGAATTTGTAGTTAAATTATTGATGGTTAGAATTGTATTTTTAGTTAGTTCACTTCCTTTAGTTGTTTTTAGGATCCTAGTTGGCTAATGGAGCCATAAAACCTGTCGGGTTAAATCATACCAAATGGCTTGGGTTAAATAGACAACCCTGGTCCGGATCTATCCTTCTCGTTGACGGTGTGTCATAAACGTCCATCAACAAGTGGCAAGCAAAGTTTTTTTTTAAGAAATAAGGTTAGATTTTTTTAGAAATAAGGTTTAGTGCACCAAACTACTATAGGTACATTGATGCATTTCATGGTCATTGCTTCATAAGACACAAGCACCAAAGAGGCATTGGCACAAAAGGCGCATTTTGTTGGTTAATTGTTTCCTCATAAGTCATTAATGCACCAATATAGAATGTCCATTTTCAGAAAATGTCAAACAATGCTTGAACTTTTATATGGAATACCATAAACAATACTTAACATCATCTAAATCACACTATCTATAGTGTCCATGTCTTGCATTTATTTGGTTATATTTCAATGTCTAAAACATTGCACCATTTATTGTACGACATATCGTGACACTTTTTATATAGTGGGTTAAACTTGTCGATGTTTAATTATGGTATCAATGCGCCAATCACTAGTGCTTTGTTTCATATTTGACATGGTATCATTAAATATTATTTATTCAACACGTCCATTGTTAAAGCGTATTGGTACACCAATGGGATAAGCAAACTACACTATGTATAAAATTATTAAAAATAATTATAAACTTTTCCCTATGCAATTTCACTCATTTTTAGTACTTCATTTTATCATTTGTAGCATTAATGCACCTTCTCATATGGAATTATCATTGTTTCCATGTCACTGGTTACTATCTATTCTACATCCTTACACATCATCCAAGGAAATAGGCTTTGAAAATTTCCTTTAAAAACTCTAATTCCAATTTGTTCTATATTGGATGATAAGAAACTACAAGAGTAAGCATCGAGGCAGGCCACTCTTTAATTGCCTTCCTTAATTATTTTTACTTTAGTTCTTTTCCTTTTTATCCATGACAACTTCAACAAAAATAAATCTATCATTTATTATGTGATGCTCTAATGTTTTTGTTAATGCATCATTATACATTGTATGCTTTTTAAATTTTAGCGTACTGAATATTGGTGCACCAACAATGTGCCTATGGATTAACACAATGTATTGTTGGTATTTTAATGCACCATACAAACCAAACATGTAACTTGCCCTTAATCTTGTCTTTGATGCACATGGTATATATTAACACACTATTGATTTGTTAACAACTTTGAATCAAATATCCATGTCAACGATGCACACACACACATTGACCATTATCACCACAAGGAATGGAAAATATGATTTGCAAACTATATATAGTTTGGTAAATCATTGTTAGCACACCATGCCATTGCTCTACCTAGTTCATAGTGCATGCTATGAATGTTCAACACAAATTGTTTTGGTATTTTTATGCACCATATGAACATTTAAAATTAGTTTGTTCTTAATCTTGATTTCTACATCCATGTTATGTATTCATGTCCCTATTGCACACACATATATATGCAGGGAGCATTGCCACCATGACAAGGCCAAATTTAGATTCCTCGACACAACATACAATGCACCAATTTACTATATGCACACCATGTTAGCATTATGCCTAGTTCATGGAGATTCATTTAATGTATTTTTTAAACAAAGTCAGTGTACAAATGTTGTATAGAGCATCGATTGCACAAATTTCGCCACCACGACAAGGTCAAATTTAGATTCCCCCACACAACATACAATGCACTAAATTACTATATGCACACCATGTTAGTATTATGCCTAGTTAATGGAGCATAATTTAATGTAATTTTTAAACAAAGTTAGTGCACAAATGTTGTACAAAGCATCAAGTGCACAAATGCTATAGAGAGCATCAACTTGCTAGAAATTTTTATTGAATTAATGCACCATAACAATATTAGAGCTTCGATGATTTGTTTGTTAATTAATGTTCGATGTTTTTAGATATTACTTTATTTATTTAATCATTAAATGGATTTACATTATATTGTGTTTATTTTGTCAATTAGTCTTCTATAATGCATAAATGCATTATTGTATGGTGAGGAGATGGCACTCACATGAGAGGCAACAAGAGAACATTCGACACTCTCTTTCTCAAGTGACACATTCTCTCCTTCTCGATGTTGGCCTCCTCAAATATGCTGAGAAGGGAATATTTTTAAAGGTGAAGAACATTCAATAAGTGATTCATTAGTGGAATAAGGGATGCTATACATTCAAGGTTGGAACTGACAACTAGTTTAGTCCAATAGAAGATTATATTTATTTCATTACTAGGTTATGTAGAAGGGTATATGATGCTCCCAATTTTAATTTTATACCTCATGATATATATGTTTTATTAGAGTTGCATTACATTCTCACCTATTGTAGTGTATAAGTGGTTGTTTCAAGGACACATAAGGTTGTTGGGGGACAACTAACAACATCCATTTTTATATGATAGGATGTAAGGGTGATGATATTTATCCTTATTGAATTGAGCATTCAACTCACTGATGAGATCACATACATTGCAAGGAAAATGTTTTTATTTTTATTTTTTTATTATTTATTATTATTTTTTTAAATTTTGGCTCCCTATTGCATGGCTTACATGTGTGCTAGTCATAAGGTATGTGATGGTCAATCTCCATTCTTATCTAGTTGGAACAAACCCTGAATTTCCAAATATGTGAATGAAGGATATGAGAAAGTTGGCCCCTAAGATAGCTATGAGTGGTGATAAAACCATTCATGATCTATAGATTTAAGTACATTAATAATGATAAAATTAGAAGAAAGTGGCACTTATTGTGAAATGCAAGTATACCTCATATATGCTTTGTATACAACATCCATAATTGCTCCGTGTAACATCCCTCCTGGTCTTATCCTCTCAAATTCACTTTTGCACAAATAATAATGACATGTATTTAACATAATGTGCAAAGTTGCACAACTAACGTAAAGTAAGAGCGTGTGTGTGTTTGTAGTTTTTCCATTACTACACTTTTCTTAACATATTTACTCAACTTATTGTTCCTTATATAAGATAAGGTTAATAAACCAGATCATTTGTAAACAAATGCCCTTAAATAATAATGTCTAGCTTGTCTCAACAGTCAAATCAAAATGGAGCACTAAATACACCCCCTTTTTAGAAAACTTCATCTCAAAGTTCTAGACCAAGTATGAAAACTGTTGATGCATCTTAGTTGTGTCCTCCCAAGTAGTCAGACTAAGACTATACCTATACCTATCCCATTGGACCTTACTTGATCAACCAAACAACGTTAAAGTAGTCAAGTACACTAATTCAAAATGCAGATTGAAAACTAATAAATATCCCAAAGCCATCCAAAAATAAAATATGATCAACATTATCCTCTTGTAGTATCATAAACATTTTTCTTTATAATATAGTAACTAGCTGAAATTAAGGTGGATCTATAACATACTACCTATAATTTGTCAGCTAATAAATTATAATATGTCAGTGAATACATTAGAACAAGGGACAATTGCTTGATTCCACATATGAGCAATCCATATATTCTATATAATTTACTTATTGTGTTTAATAAAAGAGTTAATAGGAGTTGAAGAATGAAGGGGCCCATGGAATATAATATGATCTTTTGAGAAAAGTAATCACTACTAGTACCGAGGTAGATAATTGAAGTAATTTTTCTTTTTTATGATGCACCTCATTTTGCCCATGTTTGTGATATAATCATTATATCACACCGTTTCTGTATTGATACTTTAACTGTGACGATTACATAGTTAGAAAGGATACTTGAGTGCTATTGGATTTAAACTTATAAGATGATAGAGAACATAACTTTCCCATGATTCAGTGTTGTTGTAGAAACAAGGGCACCTAGAGTGTTAATAGCGAGTGATCAAGAAGATTTATTTTGTAATAGACTTGTTGGTTATGAATATGATAATGTGAAACATTTAACCTTAAGGGTTAGTTCAAGTGGTCATGAGTCAAGTGTAAGATCTCTCCCCCAAAGTTGGGAAGATCACATGTTCGACTCTCTTGATCCCCTTGAGGTTATCCTTTGTAATCAAGACCAACGATTTAAATTGTTTACCATCCACAAATCATAGGGAAATAAGGATTTTCTGCGAAATATTTTCCTAAAAATAATAATAATGTGAAACATTACCTTAAAATGAAAAAAAGTAAACCCTCAACTCTACAAAATAATAATATAAAAAACTAATCTCTTATATTTAATGAATTTACCCTCTCCCTCTATATATAAAATAAATATTATTAATCAATATTCTTAGTAGAACTCAATGAAAATATCGACAACATTGTTAAGTTGGATAATTTGAAATTGGGCATTAGAGTTCACAATTTTGTTGGTGGTGAGTGTCAACTACTTAAATATATATATAATAATAATAATAGATTCCTCAAGAATTTTGTCACCAGATAGTGTCAACACACTTCATCTTTTTCATGTACATTACTTGACTAGTAGTCATCGTAATAACAATATTTATCTTGTTATTCTTCCATAGATATTATTTCACTAACCATCTTATCTTCTAAGAAATAGATACACATGATATGTACAGGAACTATGTAAACATGGTGTGTACAAGAACTATGTTACAAAAGAATATTGTTACCTTGACTAGAAGAAGAAGTCTACTTCATCCTGCTTAGCTTTCTTTGAGGGTTCCTTTTCTTCGAAAACTGTTGCTTCGTGTGTTTCCTTCCTTTTCTTTAACTCAGGACAGTGGTTCATGTAGTGACCATATTTTCGACAGTTGAAACATTGTATTTTTGACATATCCTTTTCTTGATTTGGTTTCTTCCTTGAACCAAACTTCTTGTTATTTCTGAAATTCTTGAACTTTGTTGTGAAGGCTTGATCATCATATTTCTTTTGGGATTTCTCTTTTGCACTAATCCTTGATTCTTCTTGTGCACAAAAAGTCCAAAGCTCTTCAAATGTGGGATACTCTGTTCTTGTGTTCATGCTTGCGACAAATGCATCCCATGTCTTGGGAAGGCCATTGAGTCATATATCTAATAGTTCATTTTCTGAAATGATTTCCTCAATATCTTGTAGTTGATATATTCACTGAGATATTCTTACAAAGTATGATGTTATGCTGTCCTCATCATTCATTTTCATGTCACAAAGCTCATTTTTCAGACTCATCACTTGTCCGATGTTTCTGACTGAGAAGAGGTTATTTAGGGCATCATACATCTTCTTAGATGAGATAAGATGAGAGATGCAGGGTATTAAGTGGTATTTTACAGATTCCACTATGATTCTCATAACGTTGATGTCATTGTCCTTGAAATTCTCCATAACTACAACGTTATGAGGTTCCTTCTCTTTTCCCGCTTTAAACTATGGTTCCATGATCTTGCCTTTCACTATATACAACACTTTATTCTTGGCAAGGATGAGGTCAATCCTTGTCTTCCATGCTCTAAAGTTAGAAGCACCTTCTAACTTGTTTTTTGACTTCATAGAGTAAGTCATGACTGCTTTGACTTGGTCAACCTTTGAATTTGACCAAAAAATCAAACTTGACGCCTTGGCTTGCTGAGAATACCAAGAGGTGCGCAAGGCTAGGGCGCACTAGGATATCTAGGAATTAGGTCAAGCTCTTCTCTTAAGGTGCCTCAATAAGAGGGTTAGGGTTTCATTGCTGCAACAAAACTTTGAGTGCAACTACAACTGCAACTGAGCAAATCCTTCCAATCTATCTTCCAACGGTTAGACTATCCGAAGATAGTGTGGGCCCATAACCTATTAGAAAAATAGATGTGCTCATTTCACCATAGACAATATAGCAATATTGTCACCCAACCATATGCACAAAGGCCACCCCCGAGCACCTTAACCTTGACAAACATAATAATTCTGGAAGCAAACCAATAGCCAACTAAGGTAGCGAACCTTTCTCCAAGGCTAGCGCACCAAGTAAGAATAACCAAAGACCAAGAAGAAATTCCAAACCATAACCAAGATACCAAGTCACCACTGCTACAGTTGCAACTGTCCTCCAGTCATGCACACTTCTTGTCCTTATGTAGTTATGAGTGAGTGTGTGACAAATGAGCTCTAGCGCCCTCTATTTATATTGATTTATCTCACTTGACTTGGTCGACTTCTCTTTTTGGAGGCTAATAACTCAATATTAAATATTCTCTTGAGCTGACTTGTCTTCTAGGGTTATTATCCAACATTTTAGGGTTTCTCTTGCTTCCTGACATGTTCTATTCTCGTCAAAGGTTACACGTGGAGGTTAATACCTCCCACAACTACCATAATATCAACATGTAACACAATTAATGGCAACGAAGAAAGTGGCACAAGCCCCTATGGGCATTGAGGAGGGACCTCACCAACAAACCAAGGCTAAAAAAATTCAAGACTCTACCTCTTCTTACTAGTAAATAATTTTTAAAGTTCTATGGTTATTAGGTTAGTTTGTAAAGATGTAATTAACACATATGATCAAGAAACAAATCTAGAGAGAGCTCCAAATTTTGTTGTCTTCGTTATAGAATTATGTACAGGGTCTGACCCATTTTTGAAGGCTTTGTATGACTATTGTTTTCCTTGGCACAACTCTTTTTAATATAAATATAGTTCAGTTTTGTTTAAAATAATAATAATAAGAAGAAGAAAACAATATTAGACATTTGGCTATATAGGCATTTGTCGTGTGAGCACAAGGGTTGACAACTGAGGCCTATTGGAGGAACTATGGAGGTCAAGTGCATTTATACCGTTGATTCAATACACATACGACCATTTGTATATTTGAGTTCGTATAGTTGGTTTCCCTCCATCATCAAAGGGGCTTAACACATGTTTGGCAGGCCAAATTGGTTTAAGTGGGATGTTAATAAGATACTTTATACTTTAATATAATTATACTCAAACAACAAGATAGTTTGAGTTGAGGACGTAGACTGAATTGTTGTCATGATGCCATCTCATTACCCATTTTTTTCCATGATGCTAGCTAATAATAGTTGGCTTGAGGTTAAAATAATGGAAGCTAAAATAATTTACGTTAAGGGATGAGCTATGTAATCCCGACAAGCATTAGAATTGTTGATGACAAACTAGCAAGCAAAAGCAAATGATTTATTGAAAATTCCAAATCCCATTGCTTGGGAGGTCTTTTTCCATACCCTAAGGAATAAGAGGGTTGGATTTAACACATACAACTTTGAAATTTCTAATGACACTTGTCAATCACCTAATAACATCAATTTGCAATCACACTCCTTGGACTTCCCACCAAATTTTTAGTCCTTTCAACATTCACATCTAAGAGAAAAATGAAAATTTTCATGGGTTACTTATTCCATTTTTCCTCTCTGTAGTCTTACACTAGGACATGTTCCCTAGACTTGAGGTGCACCCCATGCTTCAAAGACAAAGAAACTCAACGCAAGATGTTTCGTGGCATCTCCCAAAAACGTGTAACTCGACAAAACGCAATGCAAAAAGTTACACACAAAATGAGGGATGTTTCACATGTGTGGGGAATGCTTGGGTGCTCCCCACCTTATGCCCCACCCCCAACCAAAATTTGGGATGCTAGGTGCTCCCCCTAAAATTTAACTTGATTTTTTTTTTTAAATTTGAAAAAAGAGAACCCTAAAAGAGAAAAACAATAACCTAAGTTGCCTCACTTTATCAAAATTTTCATTATGAAATACAATTAGATGTATCATTTATGTTTCCATATCTTCAAAATTTTTCTTTTTTATAATTTTAGAGACAGGGTTCTCTATGCCAAGGGAACCCAACATCCCCCATGATGCTCCCTAAAATTTGGGGGGTGTCTCCACATGTTTCCCCATGTCTCAAAAACTTGGTGGAACATTGCTTCTCAACAACTGCTACTACAAATTTTTTTGAAGTGGGTCCAATAGGAATATAACCTAAGTCATCGATAGGCTTGTAACTCCTAGATAGGCCTATGCATGGTTGATAATTCCTTGAAGGACACTATGTACTTCATTAGATGTGATTGAATATCGGTTGTGTTTTGCTAATCATGTCTAGGCCAATGTTTTTAAAACCAGCCAAACTGGAACCAACCGGTCAAACCTCCAGATGCATTGAACCAATAATACATTATTTTTTTTTATTATTTTTTTAATAAAAATAATATATATATATATATATATATATATATATATTTAAATATATTTTTATATTTAAAAAAATGTTTTTATAAAAGTGATTTAAATATATATTAATTTCCAAAAGTCTTGAACTCCAATTCGAGATGATATAAAACAAACTCATAGAAAAGAGATTTAAACCTTTGAAGTGTGTGAGTAAAACCGTCTACGAACTTTGGAAGATTTGATAAGTCTTGCAACTAGGATTTAATGTTTACTTAAGCAAGATATTGGATTTTAGTTACCAATTTCTCACGAGGAAAAAATTCTCTTTATATACATTTATATAAAAATTCTCGAATACAACAAAATTTCCAGCCTATACATAAATGCATTTCCCATCTCAAGAATTGTATGTTAGTTTTTATAGCTCGAGAGGTACTCCGCATGTTTTGTCTTGTATGTGGGAGTAACCTTATATTTGCAGTACTAGACATTTGACTTTGGAATGGAATTTTATAAAGTTGTAATAAAGTTGTTCTTTTTGTAGGTGCCTTTTTATGAAGTGTACCTTCTAATATTAAAGTGACTTTATTTCGTAAAGTGCAGCTATGTTATAAAATGAAATTGTAATTTAATATTTTAAGTGATTTATTTTGGAGGGAATGAATCATGTCCATTGATCATGTAAAGACAAGATTAGATCTTGGCCTTTGGATTTCGGGATGGGGAAAATGAAAAGACACTTGGAAGGTGAAAGGTCATTTTTGAATTATAAGAGAATACATTGAGTAGTGTGCAAGATAATGAGAAAAAGAAATTGAAAGATTTTTGATAGAGCTTTGAGGAGGAGAGGAAAGGGCAGCAAGCTAGGTGCATTTCCCAAGGGATATTGGGCACATTTACCAAGGAAATTTTATGTTTAGAGGTGGCTGATATTTATCGTTGAGAGGAGGACGTACTGTATGGATCCGTATAATTCGTACAACAAGAGGGCACAAATTTTGAGGAATATTGTGAGCACTAATTTCAAGGTCATTTGGAGTGTTTCTTACTGTAGTAGGGCCATACAAGAACAAGTTGTACAATAGTTTTTTGGCACACATTTCGAGGTGATTTCCAACAAAGGAGGGTCATACAACAATACAGATTTGGCATGGGTTTCTAGGTAGATTATTGTGGGACTGTTGGGTGCTGTAAGAGGTATTCTCTTGCTGGAAATTGTAACTTGTTGCTGATATAACTTTCCTGAAGCTAAAACAATCTCTCTCTCTTTGGGTTTCCCCACATTGAATTTTTCCTTGGTTGGTTGCATAAATTTCTGAGTATTACATGGAGGTGTAATTGTTGTTCATTGTGTTTATTCAGCTGCAAAAGTGCTTGGCAATGCATATTTCTGCTCATAATATTTTCTGAATGTGAGTTTATACATTTCAGAGTTCATAGATGAAAATTATCTCTAGGTTGCTAAGTGTATGACAAAATATAGTGCATGCTGATTTTTTCATTAAATTTCTACATGGTATAAGAGCTTGGGCTCTGGGGTACAATGATCAGTGTTATTTTTGGGAAATATTTGGAGGGGGGAAACTTGATTGATTGTTTTCCATTGAACAATTGGCATGGATATTGCTGTCTACATCAGGTATGAGGACCGTTTGGATGGGATTTCCAACTATTTGCAATGGAAAGTCAGGATGTCGACTATTCTCAGGGAGAACAAGATTTGGAGATTTGTCTGCACCATAGTTGTTATTCCATCAACAATCCTTATAGATTTGGATTTACATGAGGTAAAGGAGGCCAAAACACAGAGGATTATTCTAGATGGGGTGAAGGACCACCTTATCCCACACTTGGCTAAGAAGAAGACAACCAAAGAGATGTGGGATGCACTGAAAAACTTGTACGAGGCGAAGAATGAAAACCATAAGATGGTCTGTTATACCCTAGTCTAGGGATAACTAAGGAGATTATGTCTCGAGGCCCACAGGTCCTAGACATGGAGTACCGAGAGCCATATTGACTTGAACTTGGCCATGGAGGGCCCATACTTCTTCTTCAATGCCTCCATCCTTTCAAAAACAACAACATCCATCCCATAGGCCTGATCCTGAAGCAGCCGTGGGTCTTGCTCCATGAGGTAATGAGTCCGGGTATCATGGTATGTGTCACTCTAATTCTCCAAACATTTGAATATGTGCATTTAATTCTCTTTTACTTCATGACGTGTGCTTGGACTTTATGCCTTTTGACTTGTTCATACCTGGGAGGATAACATAATGCCATAGAAAGTTGGTTCCCTTAGGAGTGAGTTGCCACTGGGTGGGTTCATGAAATG
>JZKD02S2110883.1:15476-34236 GCA_000966675.3 Picea glauca
TGAGGCCATATAAAATTTTGTGGTCGCAAAAAGGACATCAAGTAACAGTCACTAAATAGTGTTTAGTTGAATTTAAGATAGGGGGATACCGAGATGAGATATTATGTGATGTTATTCCCATGGATGTCTGTCATATTTTGTTGGGGAGACCATGGCAATATGATAGAAATGTTATTCATGACGGAAGAAAGAACACATACACCTTGGAGAAGAATGGTAGGATGCATATGTTGTTGCCAATTGAAGATAAGAAGGTGAAAGAAGAAACAAGCAATACTATACTTCTCATGAGTGGGAAGGAACTTCTAGATGAAGTCAAGAAATATCAACACATGCAGTTTGTTGTGGTGGGAAAACCTAGAGTCATATTGACCAATACCTCAATAGATGATCTACCTAAGGAAATTCAGGAACTGCTAGAGAATTTCATCGATATAGTGGTGGACGATTTACCTTGCTCGTTGCCACCCAACAGAATTATAAGCCATCACATTGACCTTATACTAGGAGTGAGTTTACCAAACAAAGTACCGTACAGATTGACGCCACGGGAGAATGAAGAGGTCAAGAAGAAAGTACAAGATTTTATGGACAAAGGGTTGATTAGAGAAAGATTAAGTCCATGCATTGTACCAACAGTGTTAAGTCCAAAGAAGGATGGTGGATGGAGGATGTGTACAAACTCGATGGTTATAAACAAAATCACCATTAGATATAGATTTCCTTTACCAAGGATGGATGGCTTGATGGATTACTTGAGTGGGGAAAATCTTTTTTCAAAAATTGATTTGAAAAGTGGATATCATCAGATTAGGATGAGGAAAGGTGATGAATGGAAAACAACATTCAAGATGAATGAAGGGTTGTATGAATGGCTTGTCATGTTGTTTGGGTTGACGAATGCACCAAGTACTTTTATGATATTGATGAACGAAGTCTTAAAGGATTTCATTGGGAAGTTTTTAATTGTATACCTTGATGATATATTGATCCTCAGTAAGACTGAGGAAGAGAATTTGAGACATTTAGCTCTAACGATGAGGAGGTTACAACAAGAGAATTTGTTGATAAATCTAAAGAAGTCATATTTCATGCATACAGAACTCATTTATTTGGGTTTTTTGATCTCTTCGAATGAGTTGAAGATGGATCCTGAGAAGATAAAAGAAATCAAAGAATGGTCGTCATCGAGGAATATCTTTGAAGTCAGAAGCTTCCATGGATTAGCCAGTTTTTACAAGAAGTTCATCATAAATTTTAGTGGAATTTATGCACCAATGATGGACACAGTCAAAAAAAGACATAAATATTATCAATGGACACAGGAAGCAGAGAAAATTTTCAAGTTGTTGAAAGAGAAGATAACTGAACAACCAGTTCTGGTTCTGCCATATTTTGGTAAGACATTTCAAATGAGATGTGACACAAGTGGGTTTGCGATTGGAGCAGTATTAATTCAAGACAATAGATTGGTTGCATACTTCAATGAGAAATTGAATGATGCCAAAATGAACTATTCCATGTATGATAGAGTTTTATGCAGTCATACAAGCACTAAATAAATGGAGGCACTACCTGGTTTCGAAAGAGTTTGTTTTGTATAGCGACAATCATGATTTACAATTTATAACCAGACAGGAGAAATTGAACCAGAAACATGCAAAATGGGTTGAATTTATGCAGAACTTCACTTTTTTTACAAAGCACATTTCTGGGAATGCTAACAAGGTTGTTGATGCCTTGAGAAGGAAATGTTTGATTCTGCAGGATTTTTGTGTGAAGACATTAGGTTTTGAAAGCCTTAAGGAAATGTACAGGGATTATTCAGATTTCAAGGATGCTTATGAAGCATGTGAGAATCTTGTTTTAAGGGATAGGATCCAATGGATTGAATATATGATTCAGGATGGACTGTTATTCAAAGGAAATCAGTTGTGTATCCCAAGGAGTTCAATGAGAGAAAACCTTTTAAAGGAAAAACATAATGGAGGATTGGCTAGACATTTTGGCCATGACAAAACATTTGTGAAACTAAACAATTTGTATTATTGGCCGGGGATGAGGAAATATGTGAGGAAATTTGTCAACAAATGTAGAATTTGCCAGCATGCAAAGGGGAAAAGACAGAACACAGGTTTGTATCAACCATTTCCAATACCAGAGAGGTTGTGGGATGCAGTAAGCATGGATTTTGTGTTAGGACTGTCGAAGACACAGAGAGGTTTTGATTCCATATTCATGGTAGTCAACAGATTCTCAAAAATGGCACATTTTATTCCATGTCAGAAAACTAGTGATGCAACACACATTGCAAATCTATTTTTCAAAGAAGTTGTTCGACTTCATGGTTTACCCAAGAGTATTTTTTCAGACAAAGATACCAAATTTGTTGGTCATTTCTGGAGGACATTATAGAAAAATATGAGGATGAATTTATCTTTTATCTCAACATATCACCCTCAGATGGATGGACAGACTGAGGTAGTAAATCAAAGTTTAGGATACTTGTTGAGGACTTTAGTAGCTAAACATCATGGTCAGTGGGATCAAATTCTACCACAAGTAGAATTTGCATATAACGATTCACCTAATAGAAGCACAGGACAAAGTCCATTCTAGATAATGTATGGAATGTATCCAAGAGGAGTATCTGAGTTGAGAGACTTAGAGTAGAGCAAGTTCAGAAGTCCTGGAGCAGAAGATTTTGCAGCAGATATGAAAGAGCTCCATGGTAAATTAAAGATCGGTTGCAAAGTTCCAACCAAGAATATAAGCACAGAGCAGATCAGCACAAAAGAGAGCTTCAATTTGAAGTGGGAGATTTGGTTTTAGCACACCTAAGAAAGGAAAGGTTCCCAAGGGGAACATATAATAAACTGAAGATGAAAAAGAGAGGGTCATGTAATATTTTACGGAAATTTGAGGCAAATACTTATGAGATAGGATTGTCAGATGGTGTGGGAATATCACCCATATTCAATGTAGCATATATGTACCCTTACAAATCAAATGAAGCAGGACGAGAGGAGAATCAGAAAGAAGTTCAGTGGGTCAAACAGATGCTTGTAACTGAAAGGCCACAAATGGAAAATATCATTGATCAGAGGGTTGGTAAGAAGACCCGGAGAAAGACATATTTTGAATATCTAGTAAAGTGGAAAGGACACCCGATCGAGGATGCTATTTGGGAAAGTGAAGCAAGCATCCAGACACATGGACAGACGGTGCAGGAGCTCATGAACAAGAGTCCATTAATTTTCCAACCAGAGGAGTATGATGCAGGAGCATCGCAAGCAAGCACAAGAGGAGGACAACTAGATATGCACCAGCGCGCATTTTGAAGACATTTAAATTTCAAAAGAAGAACATTAATGTAATATCCTGAGAGATGTAATTGTTCTTTAATGTTTTGGGGATTGTAACATAGATCTTGAGCGTAGCTCTTATCTGTCAGTTGAAGGAATTTATTGTTTTAAATGTGAAGTAGTTGTAGTCTTTAATTTCGATAAGATAGCTTAGAGTGTATGAGGGAAAACTCTAGAAAGCTCCCTTGTATGTATTGTGTTGTATTATTATTCTCATTGTAGGAGTAGAAGCTAAGAAGCAAGAAGAGCATAGGAGAACAGAGAAGAAGATAGATTGTAGAAGTTGTATGAGTAGATAGTTGTGGCTATAGAAATCATGTACAGAAGCACTTGAATTAATATAAAGAAGGTTTTAAATCCAATTTCATGGTGTTGTCATGGTTATTATTTGCATCTATTGAATGGTATGTTTACAGTTTTCTTATATACTCTGTTATGCATTTGTTTCAATTCTATGTATGCTCATGATTTCATGTTGAATGTATGAAGTCTGTGGGAAGGAGAAGTATAAGTTTCAATTTCTACTCATCCTGAGAATTCCTGCAACGAGTACAGTGAAGGTCCACAAGGAGAGCGTTGATGAGTTTCTGAGTTTTACCTCAGAAAATCTCAGGAGAGATAGAGTTGTTCTTATACCAACAGAGTGCAAGTAGAGCATAAAGTCATGCAAGGTGTGTGCAGGCTAGGTTGAAGCCTTAGAATTTTCCAACCCAAGTGAGTGGCTGAAGAATTTTGTCGCAAGGAGTTTACAAAGTTGAAGTTGCCAAATAGCCAGAGGTTATTGTGCATGTCGCAAGGAGTGTGTGCAAGAATTCCTTAGAACCCTTGAGTTTGCAGCAGAAATCAAGCTCAGGAAGGGTAGAGATTTCGAATAGTTCGAAGGAAGGACGAGGGTTGAATTCACCTCGCAGAATTTAAGTCCAGGAGAAGAAGATGCTAAGTTCTTTGGCTGTGAGTCATTGAAAGTCAGAACGAACGGTTGAATTTCTCGAAGGGAGAAATACAAAATTCTGTGAGCCATTAGATCAAGCAAATCAATGGAGAGGTTAAGGCCGATATTCCTTTAACATCGCAAGCTCGGGAGGGATAGCAGTCATAGATATAAAGGGATGAGAGCCACCGATCGGTAATTTGAGTTCGACATTTCAAAGGTCGAGAGTGTGGAGGAGATGGATTTCGGGAATTGCAAGTCGTGAAACCCTGATAAAAGATAAAAGGATCTAAATCATCAAATTGTGGGAGGTTTAGGGCCGTTAATATGAATTTGCAAGTTTAAACTTTGAGAGAACAGAGGAAATCCATATCATGGACTCACAAGTCGCAAAATCTTGACGTGCTTGAAGGTTGGGCCCCAGGTCGCGGGTGAAGGTCATATCAGTGAAGAGTTGAGGAAGGATCTAGAGGATCGTTATCCCTTTCCTGGTTTTTGGGAATCAGAGAAGTTGGGGTGTATTGCAATGAAAGTTCTGACACCGCAAAACGTGACGCACCTGTTGGAGTTAAGTCTGTGGTCACGTTGGTGGTCACGTGGAGTGGAGGTTCATGCCTAGCGCTTATTCCCGCAGGCATAACTTCTAAAAAGGACATGTCGTTACATATGTGTTGAAGGTTCCAGTGGGAACCCGAAGGATCCATTTCGCCTCAAAGGAATTGAAGATCCATAGACTGGGAGGTTAGGAAAACCCTGCCAAGTTAGGGGTTCTTCCTCACAAGGAATCAAGGCATAATATATGGATACAAGATAGAAGATACCTTAAGAATACATGGTTAAAGATGGAGTATTGCATCACAATGGAAGAATTCAAATGGGTAATAGAAAAATGGCCAGACCAATGGAAGGTACTAATGGATGGAAAGAAAGGAGCAAAGGGAAAAGAACAAGCAAAAGTTGGCACAGTGCAAAAATCTAGTAGCCCAACAGTCTATACCCAAAAAGCCTCACAGTGCACAGAAAGTGAGACGATATTCAAAAAGCCGAGGAATAAGTAAACAGTACCAAGGGCCTCAGTGCTAGGAATTAAGCACACAGAAATAAAAAACAGGGGAGTGCAGAAGAAATATAAAATCCCAACCCAGGAGACAAGAACTCAAAACCCACCAAAGTTAAAGAAACCTATGCAGACAAAAACAAAAACAAAGAGGAATTCAACAATGCATATAGGAGAAAACAGGAAGAAGATGAAGGCACAAAAGAAGGCCCCTGAGCTCACAATCATTGAATATGACACAGAGTTAGTAGAAGATAAGGTGAAAGACTAAGGAGAAGAAGCAATCTACATGGCAGAGTCACAAAGAGAAGGAATTATGAAAAATTTGATGGAGGTCAAGGAGACTTTGGGAAGCCTCCAGATTACTTCATGCATCAGAAAGGAACAGAATAGCATAAAGACTCAGCATAGTAGGAGCATACTCCAAAAGAAAAAGAGACAATACAAACAATGGTATTGGGTAGTAACATTTTCCAGATCACTCAGGAGATGCTACAGATTAATCAAGGAACAACGCATAAGCAACTAAAGGACACAGAATAGTTGGACTTGGCTCTATCCAAGATTCCAACCAAAGCGTTGTATAAGTTGCGGATGAGCATTGCACAAGAAGTACAATCAAGGGCTAGGACAGAGGAAACAAACTTGGAGACAACCAAGGAAGAGAAGGAGGTATTAGAGATAGCTCTCAAATAAGTGTAGATTGAGCGAGATGAAGAAAAAAAACACAGAGAATCTATAACAAAGACTTGAGGAAGTATTTCAAACTATTCCAAACAACGCACTAGCAGAAGACCTCAGCACAGAAGAAAATATCCAAAGGATAGCATGGATTATGGATAGTTATAAGAAGTAGGTAATAGAATTGGATGAGAAGCTGACACTAACTACCCATCCATAGGTCAAATTAGAGAGGAAGAAATAGGAAACATAACACACAGATATCATCACGCGGGAGGTGAAAGAAGTAGCACAACTCTATGAAAATACAGTGTGTATATGGATGACCCTAGAAGAAGACAAAGGGATCCAACAGTTGGATAAGAGGGAAGAAAAAGTAAACAATGCAGTTCAAGATTTAAAGCAAAGGTAGAAGGAAATTCTTATTTCAAAGAGAATGAAGGCTGCGCAGGATATGAAAAATATGCAAGCAGAGTTGAAGACAATCCAAGGAGAAAAACATACAAGACATGCTCAATTGGAGCCATTATAGGAACAAGTAGAGAAAATGATAGCAGAGTTGGAAATAGAGAAAGAAAGACTAGAACAGGCACACTCGAAAAGTATATAAGTGTCGAAGGATCACATTTAACCATACAGGTGGTGGAGACTGTGATAGAAAAGAGTGTGTAGGCTAAGACACAAGTCGATGAGTTGACAAAGAATTTCTAGGCATTGGAGAAATAGATGTAGGAGGCACACACTTCTTGAGTGGCTTGGGACAAGCCATAGGTAAGTGTTGGGGGCCTATTGGAGAAGGTTTTTGTTGGGTAAGGTTCGAGATACAACACAACAAACAAGGTAGAATGGACCAAGAAAGCAGTGTGTGGTGGGAGCAAAGGAAAATTAGTGCAACGTAATTGTGGATTAGTGCACGAAGGAAATTAGAATGTGGAAAAGTTGAGTCCACTTAGAATTAGGGTTTTGGATTATAATGTAAGGGTTTTAACCCACTTTTGAAGTATAAATATAGGTTGTATGAGGATAGGAGAAATGATCAATCTTTTGAACATGCTTAGAGTATCTTTTTGAGAACCATCATGAGTTTTGAAGTAATCAGTTTTGTTGTATGATCTGAGGAGATCTAGTGACGATGAGTCAGTTGGAGTGTAATTGAGGGTCAGGTCGCAAAATGTGGAACTTGGTGTGACACTGGTTAGCCTCACAGAGTATGATGAACTTTTGATGTAATGCACACAACACATATCTTTTAATGAAGAATAATAAATAAGCAAAAAAAAAAATTGGGGGTAGCCCAAGGGGGGGTGAACCAGGGTAAAATATGGTGTCTCTATGTATGTTTCTCTTATTTATTTCTTTGATATTCTTTTGTGTTGAATGAATGAATATATTAATTTTCTAAGGTTAATTTACAACGTGCATGTCATTTTCTGAAGAATGAATGTTAAAGGATGAATAAACAGTAGATCTAGAAGATGGTATGGTAGAATGCATGTTGAAGTAAAAGAAGTAATAATATGCCTAACATTCCCATGATTTCCATCCCTTCCATGGTTTTATACACTTGGGTCATGCAATCACCCATAAGCCATCTCGGGTGAGTCTACGATGTGCACTCTGTGCGTAGTGTTGCCTTCTGGTCTACCAGAGGGGTCAATGGTTTCTAGGGTTTTGTTAGAGAAATAAGGTAGAACCTAGGTTAGCCCATACATCCAACAAGATTTTAGAAAGAGTATAGATGATTTCTCTAAGATGTAAGTGCTAAATGAAGAACTAATTAACGAGGGTAAGAACTTAAAGCAAATAAAGATGAGAAAAGGGAAGGAAAATGATGACTAAAAATAAGAACAGAAAAATAAGGATGAATAAATCTAATGATTACAAAACCATAATCAAACACTACTTAACAATGTTGAGAGGTTAAAATAATAAAAGAAGCATTATCAAAATCAAGCAAAATTGAAGATTGTATATGAAGAAACTATGAAAACACTTGAAGAGGATATTTGCAAGAAGGTTGAGGAAACCCTCAATATAAAGTATATCAAATTAGAATACAATCTATAATTGAAGAAGGAAAAACAAAATTGATAGATAACATTACCATTCAACACCAAAATAAGAATGAAGAGCAAAGACCCAAGATCCAACTAGAGAGGATAAAATCCAAATTGGAAAAATCAACAAAATATTTGAAGGCACTCTCTCTTAAGAAAGAGTAATTGAATATCAAGGACAATAGTTAGAGCATGTTGTTATTCCAAAAAATAGGATTGATTATAAGGGTGTGGGAAATGAAGGAAAATCATCAAATGTGGAGCCATATCGACGCTCTCATTACCAACAAATTTGTCAAGAAAGGCATGAATATCAACAACAACATTACTAAGGAAGATAGTAGAATCAATGATATTCATTGAAGAATGCATAAAAGAACAATTATGTTATAGGATATTATAAAATACCAACAATTGCAACAAATTGGAGAAGTCTCTTGATTCATTAATTAAATTAACATGATTTCCTACTAGATGAGAACTATTACCTAAAAATTAGAACTCTAGCCCAAAACCACTTTATTTGGTTAAAATTTCTTGAAAGACACATATCCTCACTTTTTTTTTCTAAGTTATCTTTTAAAACATTTTCATTGTCGACGTGGTAAATTTTTTTCAACGAGTTTTTTAAAAGGTGTTTTTTTTAATAACAGTGATACTAGTATCAACACTTTTTTTCCAAGATCTATTTTTAAATGGCATTGTCTAACTGTTCTACGTTTTTTTCCCTTTTTGTCGGAATACGGCAACAAAAATCTGCACAAAATCACAATTTTTTGTTGTTTAAATTACATTTATGAATGCAAAAATCGATTTAGCATGTTGAGAAACCCTTGCGGCACTCAAATTACACAAAATTAACCACTCAAATATGTATATACAACAATTTATGGCCGAATTTCGAGCAAAAATCCCTAGAAAATATCCCCGGAAAAGGGCCAAAACATAGAACGATTAGACTACATATTTTTAAAAATATTTTCAATGTTTTTTATTTATTTTAAATTTAGTTATCATCCATTAATTAGTATAGAAAAAAAAATTCTAGGATAATTATCAAATATGTGATGATTTTTCCTATAATGTTCACCAATATTAATAGAAATGTCCATAGTATTAGCATAACTATCTAGCCTACGGGACCTATATATAACAATATAAAGATAACAAGAGTTGTAATTTTTGAGACAAATTATTGCCAACTAGTAGTCTCTTTTATGAACAAGAACAAAAAATATGCACATGATCCTAATGCTTAAAATGAAAGATTAAGCCAAAAAAGACTCAGACAAATTAATGAGGCAACTAGTTTTCACCCAATGAGGTTGAGTCTACATATATGTAGACTAGATTAGTTTCTTCTTGGGATTTTGTAGTTGGTGTTTGGTCATCTCAATTATGCGCCTTCTCCATAGTTTTCATACACCAAACTATCTTGACCAATGTTTTATATTTGAGGTCCAAGAGGTTCAATTTGTCTTGGATGGATTGCTACTACACCCCTCATTCTTCAACTATATGGTCTATGAAGGATTTTTTGTGTTAGTATAAATAAGAAAAACTTGGAATATTTGGTGTCCCTACTTCATGAAAAGATCATGTCTGGTATCGATTCCATGAGCTTCTTATCAATGTCGTCCAATGATGTATTTTCACATTTCTCCCTCACTATTTTTTTAATTATGTCTATCTCTTCCTTGATTTTAGTTTGGAACCTTTTATTCTACTTCTTTGCTACTTCCATAGCCTATGTTTTGACTCTAGTTTACTTGTTGGGGGGGCTCCTTTTCTATGATTTTTTCACAACTATGGTCTATGTCTTATGGTTTCATTGGTTTTTCTACCCCCTAGTACTGACTTCTCCTATAGTTGCCATACGTTCATTTTTACTAACTAACTCTACTCCTTCGAATGACCATGAGATGAGAACTAAGAAGTGTTTGGAAGCCAAGAAAAGTGGCTCTTAACCCTCCCCTCATTTCTTGCCTAACTTATCTCTAATTTTAGAAGGAAGAGTCAACCTTTGAAACCAAGCATATGACCTAACTATGTAAATATTGTCCCCCTTGTAAACTCACACTCCTTCCCCAGATATGATGGCTCCTTTGTCTATATGAACCTAGGAGAAATTGAGTTTTCATTTTTCCTCCAGAAGCAAGGGGGTGAGTCTCAAAGGATTCCTAAGATGTTTTATATATTGGATGGAGCCTTTGGTGCCCCAAGCCCTACCAAGCCTAGCTAGGAAAACACAAAATAAAATGTACCAAATCAAATACAATCCTTACATGAGAATTCTCATCACACATTGGATTTTTCTTCATATCAAAAGCAACCTACATGGATTTATCATTCCCCTTCCCACTTGAATCCATCATTCCTGTAAGAGATGGATTAATGTTCATACAATGTGGAGATATGTTCGATGTAGGGAAGGGCCATTCAAATATGACATTTTCCATCCTTACCACCTCCTTCTCATTCTTAAACATAATGTTTGATTACCACTTGTTCCTAGAAAGGATAGGCATCCATCCCCTCTTCAATGTGCTTCCCTAACACTTTCTATGGGAAAAGAAATTTCAATGTAGATGTGTTAATGACATTTTATTTTTCTTTTCTTTTCTTTTTTAAGGGTTTCTTATGTTTATTGTATTTTAGAGTTGAGATGGTTTCTAGAGCTATTATATCACTTCTAAAATATACAATAAACTTAAGAAAACACTTCAAAAAGAAAAGAAAAGAAAAATGAAATGACATTACTATATTAACAAAGGAAAAATAAATAAATAAATAGTCTTTGGAAAAAAATAGCGATAATAATATCATCATTATTCAAAATGGACTGAAAACACATTTTAGAAAACCCCCTACAAAAGAATTATTACATTGACAATAAAAAAGTTTAAAAAAGAATTATAGTCTAGAAAAAAAAGTGGTGATACTAGTGTATCATTTTTTGATAAATAAGAAAAAAATACCTTCTAAAACACACTAAAAATATTAGAACTCTATAAGTTTATAATCAAGTAAGCAATTGTGTTAGTTTTAAATGTAGTGAGAGACATCAAGTTTAGACTCCTTTATAATTGTTTTGATTATTGGGTTTGAATGCTTGTTTTATAACCCACCCTTCTCAACAATAAAGAAATTAATACTTTCCCTCAACTTGGTGGCTAGCACTTACACATGGGACCCGATTGTTATGGATTACTTCATCACTGTGGTCAACACTCATCCATGGGACACTAGTTTATGGTTGTACCTCCTCACAACAATCATTTAGGTAAATTATGTTTTGAAGGGGGTGTAAAGTTGGGATTTTGCCTAAGGGTATAATGGGGGTTGAAGGGCCTATTAGAATAATAATAGTTGAGGTTATTCAATGTAAGGTGGACTAGGTCCACTATGTTTGTTATTACCAAATAATGTCCACTATGTTTTTTAATATTAAATAATGTAATGTGGCTTAATTAAAGAAGGTCCACTAGGTAGTTAGGAGGTTGTTATGATTAGGGTTCTCTTGCTAGCTATAAATAAGGGTGGAGTCCTCCTTATGAGGTGTGTGGAGTTTATTTTATTTGGATATTATCTCATTGAGAGGTCACCCAACCTTAATAAGGTGAACAAGAGTGGATTCCTTCCATAAAATGATCAATTGTAAGGTGTTTCTCTACCTTAAGGGTATTTTTATATAATCAAGTAAATGGATTTTTCTATCATATTCTTGGATATCTTGTATATGAGATCATTTTCAAATTTAAGGTACATAACAATTTGACATAGTGCCCAAGATGAACCTTTGGAATAGGTTAGAAGAGATAAAAGTTCCTTTTGAGTTGAGAACTGTTGTGGTAAGGTTGTATGAGAACATTATTGGAAATTTTAGGACCATTGAGGGCTAGTCAAAATAGATTAACTGTAATTTTGGAGTCAAGCAAGGTTGTACCCTATCCCCTACCCTTTTTGGCATATACATTGACAAGTTAGAAGATTGTTTGGAAGAAGTAGGTTATGTTAGCCTGAATCTCATTGGTATAGTCATCATCATTCTTCTTTACATCGATGATATTGTTCTTATGGCAAGGAGTCCCTGTGATCTTGGCAAGCAACTAAGAATCCTCAAGGATTTTTTCTCTAGTATGGGTATGATTGTTAACACTGACAAAACGAAATTTATGATATTCAATCGAAAAATATCACTTACGATACTTTTGTATACGACAACAACAACTTGTGGGAAGTGCCTTCATACAAACATATTGTAACTAATATTCATCATAAGCTCAACTAGAACTATAACATTGAGAATAGGATAAATGGAAGGTGGAAAGCTTATTATGGGATCACAAACAATTGTAAATCAATAGACCTTTGGATATGGGATAAGGAAAAGCTCCTCTTTGAGACTCTCATCATTCCTGCTATTTTATATTGATGTGAAGTTTGGGGATGCAATATCCCTAGAGAGTCATGGAGAAAGATATAGCAGATCCAAAACAAATTTCTAACTTATAATCTCAAAATTAAAGGCAATACACCCCATCATATCCTCCTCATAGAAGCAAGCCTTTCCCTTATTGAGAGAATAGCGATGACTAGGTACTTAATGTACAAGAACAAATAAACAACATGGAAGAAGATAGACTTCCAAAAATTGCTTCAAATTCTAGCCAAAACTACCTATGGCTCAAGCGGGGATGGCATAAAGATACAAGTCTTGGATAAATCATTGGGGAATAAAGCAAGAGATCATTTTGCAAAATAACGATAATATTAAAAATATTATTACATCTAAAATTAAGGAGAAAATGTGGTGTGACAAAGAATTAAAGGATAAAAGAAAATTACGATAATATAAGGAGGTGATCAACCATGATCTAGAAGATCAAAATTATATCTCTGTTTTGACTAGTGTGAAGAAGAAAATTGGCATTGTTAAAATACGAACAAATTCTCACAAGCTCCATAGTTAAGTTGGGCATTGGACAATTCCCAAAACACCATGGGATGAAAGAATCTGTCATCTTTGTGACACTAAGAGGGTTGAATATGAAAATCACTTTCTCTTAGAATGTCCCGAATATACCCAAATTAGATCTCAATTTCAAAATATTTGTCACAATACACCTTCCTAACCTTCTAACTCATCAAAACTATGGTGAACTTGGAACACTTATCTTAATGTTTTTTGAGAACATAAAAAATTCTAAAGAAATCCAAGTAATCCCTTACCTTTCTTAAAGTTTGATAGACCAAATTTGGTCCTAGTGGATGTTAACCATCATCATCATACATACTATCCATTACTACAAGTGTAACAATATTCAACAACTTGGGAGCATAAGTCTTTGGGGAACTTGAATCGTGGTTACTCCCTTTCGATGATAATGATTGTTAATATCCATTGAGACCAAATTTGGTTTATCAAACCTTAAGAAAAAAATGTAAGGAATTACTTGGTTTGCTTTATAATTTTGTTTCTACACTTGAAAAGCTTGAGGAAAAGTTTTCCTAAATCAATAGTTTTGATGAGTTAAAAGGTTAGGAAGGTTGGGATTGTAACAAATACTTTGAAAATGAGGTCTAATGTGAGCATACCCAAGACATTCTAAGAGAAAGTGATTTTCATCCTCCACCTTCTTAGTATCACAAAGATGAGAAGTTCTTTCATCTCATGGAATTTTAGAAATTATCCAATGCCTGGTTTCATTATGGGACTAGTGAGAGTTCATTCTTATTTTAGCAATGTTGATTTTCTTCTTGACGCTAATTTTAATATAAAGATGTTTTTGATCTTCTAAATCGATGCTAATTACCTCTTTATAATATCTTTATTTTTTCTTATCCTCTTATTCTTTATCGCACCACAATTTCTCCTTAAATTTATATGCAATAGTGTTTTTAATGGTATTAATATTCTACATAGTGATCTCCTCCTCTATTCCTCAATAATTTAGCCAAGATTTCACATCTAACACACTATGAAGTTGTTGGAATCATAGAATTTATAATGTTTTGTCCTTTCTCTTCCATATTAACTGTCATTTCATTTATTCATTTGTGTTAGGGTCATCTAATATTGTAACAAACTTCCCTCCAATTGTCGTAATTCCATAATACATAAAGTTAGAGTTCCCATAGACCCAAAACTTTGATCAAGTTTTGATGATTTGGATTGATTCAAAATTGAGCAAAATCCCTATGGGCATTGTTCTATCATGCTCAAGCCTTAGATCATATTAGAACTCTACTTGTGCTTGAAATTTCTACTAAATTCTTATCATATTTATGGCCAGAAAGAGGATTTGTTTGATACAAGATTAGCTTACTCTATTCGTGCCACAAAAAGTTAAAAATCTCAATGAGTAGTACATCTTTCACATGCTTTTCAAAAATATTTATTGTACTAAGATGCACTCTACAACCCAGTATAACATAGATGTTGTAACATAACATGTTGAAGTAATGCTAGCATATGTCAATGGAAATATATATATATATATATATATATATATATATAATGTACATTCACATAAAATAAATATGAAGTTAGATCAAAGCAATGTAGTTCTCGATCTAATTTTAACGCTGGATGGATTCTAGGATGGGAAAAGGAGCTTTGTCTAAGCTCCTATTGAATTTTGTATAAGAACTTTTATTTTTTACAAAGTAGGCTATGTCTAGAACAACAATATGCATAGAACTACATACAGGAAAATAGCATTTTCTTGGCAGGTAGTGGTCTAAAAGTTTTAAAAGTTTTTGTACAGGCTTTGTAGTCTTTGACGAGAAGATGGGAGGAAGGGTAGAATGTGATTTTCTGAACAACCTCTTTTTCGAGATAAGTAATATGTATATTTCCTCTCATAAATATAAAGTTTATTTTCATTGAAAAAAAATACGAAGTTGGTTTAATTAAAGTAAAAAGATATGTATTAAATTCGAGAAACATAAATACTAGCCTAGATCCATCTTAATTCCAAATCTATCAAACACCCTATCATACTACATAAATATGAAGTTAAAATTGATAAACTAATTAAAAATAAATATAAAATTAAAATTGATAAACTAATTAAAAATAAATATGAAGTTAAAATTGATAAACTAATTAAAAATAAATTAGATACATATAAAATTTGTAAGTTTTGAAATTGGTTTTGTGACATAAATACCTTTTATGTTAAAAATCACTATCCATAATATAATAATATAATAAAAAAATTAATATAAAATAATATATAAATACCACTGTATCATGATATTTATGGTAATAAAAAAAATGAAAAATAATATTATTTATTATTATTATTATTATTATTATAAATTTATAAAAAAAATACATAATATTTTAAACTTATTTTAATAATTAATATTTTAATAAATAAACTCAAACTTAGGATACCTTGGTGAAGGGATACCCTGTCTTAGATTTAAGAGACATTTCTAGATTTAAAAGACATTTCTGAACTTGTAGTTGGGAGAGCAATTACAATAATGATGACAAAATTGACAGGGAAGAGAAAGGACAAAACATCATCATATTTATTTCATCAAAGGCCATCAAATCCCTGAGTAGGGATTTTCTAGCTTTAGGGATTTCCTTCACTGCCGAAACTCATGTTAATGCTGCCTAGCAAGCAGCACCAGTCAAAGTTTTAGCAAACCAATCATATCAGTTTGGGAAAAGTGAAAAATGGTCCGGGCTCAGCTGTCCTGCTTTGTCCTTCAAGCCACGTGGAATATGATTACATTTTACTTAAATTTTCAACAAACTTTGAATATTAACAACATTGGTCCTTTGAATTGTGCATTTAAAAATGATCTCAACGGTCAATTTAATTGTACATTTTAACGACTATAATGTAAGAGCGTAGTGCTGAGCGTTAACAACACCACCCTACATTTTATTTTATAATATGTATTTTTGTTGTCTCTTTGTTATAGGCTTGCATTTCTAAAGACGGACAAAAGAGTCCAGAAAACTTCTCTCAGTAAATACTAGCATAAGACTTTTTAAGAGGCTTAACCAGCTTTCCCAAGAAACTTAGTGGGTCATATGCTTTCCTCCGATCCATTAGAGTTTAGAAGGTCGTGGGTTCAAGTCTATTTAGTGGCTTCGTAGTTAATATTTTTATTCTTATTAATAGTGATGATTTGGTACATTATATAGTGTTAGGGTGATAGATCCTAGGTACAAATGTAATGGGTGTCATGGTGATAGATCTTAGGTTGGATGATAGGTACAAATGTAATGGCCTTTGAAGTGATATGGATTATTTATGATTACTTCATAGACTAGATCAAAGCAATTATGGAGATTGAATTTTTGATTGGGAAAAAAACAAAACAAAATTAATCTTTCAACATAAGATTCTTTAGGAGTCAATTGGATTGACTTACAATGCACTCTCATTTCCTTTCCAAAGGAGAGACAAGCATGCATGTTGATTTTCTTATTAAATTGCACAGTTGACTCTATTATTTATTATTTAGATGTTCAACTAAATTGAGTTGGAATTTCCTAACCAATGGAAAGACACATACCAAGGTCAATGATTTTCACTGCCTTTTGAACATGGAGCCTAAATTAGATGGATTCACATTTCATTTTCATTTCTTTCCCATAAAGAGACGTGTATGAAGGCTAATTTTCTTATTTCCTTATAAACAAATAGTCTCTACAAATTTGAGTTGAAAAAAGCATTGTCATTTCTTTACCAATGAAGAGACAAGCATGAATGTCAATTTTCTTACCACCTTCTAAAACATGAAAAATTTAGGGGCTAAATTTTGTCCATGGGCTAATTTTTCATATCTTTTTCCAAAAAGAGATTTGTCAATCTTCATTTCTTGTAAAAATGATTCGCCAAATTCTATAGGATAAAATTTTTTTATTTTAAGAATCGCTTAAATTTTATATAAACTATATAAAATCCTTAGAAATTTGAATATTTTTTCAAAAGTATCTTTCTTTGCCTTTTAGGAATTCCAAGTGCCCAAATTTTATAGGATAGAATTATTTTACTTTAAGAATAACTTAAATTTTATATAAATTGTATAAAATACTTAGAAATTTGAATATTTTTTCAAAAGTATCTTTCTTTGCCTTTTAAGGATTCCAAGTGGATTGAGTAGTTGGAGGAATCTCGTTGTATTCCTCTTGTTTTTTTCTCTTTTGGTGGAGAGGGTTGGTGGGGTCTACTAAGGCTGGAGAAGAGTCTACTTTTTGGTCTCTAGGAGGCGGTTTTCTTTTCTATCCAAGCTTTCTGGGATCCACTAATTTTAGCAGCAAGATTTTCCATGTTTTTATTACTGATTTGGTTTTTGATGTCACTGACGGGATCTGGATACTCTGTGTTTTCTCTGAGATTATTGGGTTGTCTTTTATGGATTAGTTATTGATTCTACATTGATTACAGAAGGGTGATTTGACTTGAAGTAGTGGTGGAACCCTTTGGCTTGTCTTGAGTGTCCTCCATCATGGAGCGTGAGGTCAGTGCATTGCTTAGCGCGGTCGACGAGGAGAAATGGGAAAGGAATGGCTTTTTTGAATCGATTGATTCTTTATGTGTCTTAAATAAAAATACTGGTCAATCATTAAAAGTTCTTAATGATACCTGCGGCCTAGGAAGCACACCCTAGAAGGCTATCAACTCTCCTCATAACTCTTTGGCAGAAGAACTGTACCTACCTCAGTTGAGCACTAAACACGACAGAAGTCTCCCACCTTCTCCGAAGATTAACAAGAGTTGTTATAGAGGAGAGACTGCTAATGTGAAGAGTGGAGAACAGTGTATTAAAAACCTTGAGACCCTCTTGACCATACCCTCGGATAGTTTTGTTAAGGTGAAGTGTATCGCTAAAGTCTGGAAACCTAAGAGACATAGGCGAAGGCTAGTCATGGGGGGCAATGTAGGTTTTGAAGAATCATACAACTAGGTGCTCTGTGTTGTAGTTGCTAGGATGGCCTATCGCTCTCATATTCAGACATAGATTGAAGAGTGGGTTCAAAAGAATTGGCTTCCTTTTCTAGGCTACTCTCCAGTCTTCCTTTCCTTATCCCGGGGATGGTTCGGCTTTGTATTTCGAAGCCTGGAAGATACTAAACGTATTCTGGAGGTTTCTTGGCAAATGGATGGTGGAAGTCTAATGATTAAAAAGTGGAGATTTGGTTTTAACCCGAATACTGAGTATTTTAGCTTTCAACACCTTTGGGTGCTTCTTCCAAACTTGCCATTACAGTTGTGGAATCATAGTGCATTGAAAGCGATTGGAGATTGTTTGGGACGCTTCATCAGGGTAGATGAAGCCGTGATGCATTCAAGTGATAAAAGGATGGCGAAAGTATCAGTTGAGGTAGATACCCATGTGGGTTTATCAGAAGTGTTAGAAATAGAATGGAGAGAATTCCTATTCATGCAGAGGTTGGAGTATTTAGGTATGCCATTCAGATGCTCCAAATGCAGACGAACAGGGCACTTGAGAGCTAATTGTACTTTTAATCAGGGTATAAGAAAGGATAATGGAACATCTGATGAATATTTTGGTGATACAGTTTCTAGATTAGTGGATGATGGTGGTGAAGCGGAGACTCCGACACTCAGCTTGGAGGACAATACTGAGGAAAAGGACACTTCCTTTGCCGGTAAGTTAAAATTCTACTGTC
>JZKD02S2110894.1:0-12025 GCA_000966675.3 Picea glauca
AATGCATGTGAATTATATGAGCGGTAAAAAAACTTAAAGAATGAAGAGAACTTGCAGAAAACACAAAGAGACAAACCATAAACAAATTGAACACCAGAAATTGATAACGGAGTTCGACAAATCTGCCTACGTCTCTAGGCCTTTAGTTGCAGTGTGGGAGGATTATTTATTATTCCTCAATGCTCCAAAATATACTTTGAAATTACATCACTCGGTTCTCTAACTGGCTCATCTGTACTCTTCTCTGTCTTAGGACCCTGATGCAACAAACGACACTAAAAAAGGAAAAGTAGAAGTCCTGGAATAAGCCTCACAAACTCAGCTACTCTTCTGGCTTCACTGCCTAACTCTTGCTTCAAGAGTCACTTGTGGCTTGTTTCAAAACTACATAATGCTTTTTTTATATGGTATTGGGGTTGGACATCACATCCCAACTTCCTCCCAAGATTTGGCCTCTATCTGGGCTCAAATCCTCCAAAATTGGGCAAAAATCCACCAAAATCAGGCTAAAAAAACCAAAATATCCTTTTCTAAGGTCTAAAACCCACTTTTTGGCTAATATTGGGCACGTGCCCCCTAGCCTTTCACTCTTGGTCATGTGAGCTCCCATGTGGCCATGCCCTAGTCCAGCGCCTCGGTCCTTGGCCCCGGTCCTCTACTCCTGGTCACGTGGCAGGTTCTCGAGTCGATCGGTATACCCCACCGATCAAGGCTTATCCCCAATATCTGCACCATATCACCACAAAAAAAATATTTTCCTGGTTGCTATAACAAGAAACACATGCGCCCGGGTGGTTAACGTGTAGAGGTTGGGTCGTTGCCTATGTCGGAGGTCTAGGGTTTGAGCCTCACAGAGTGCAAACAAATTTTAATTCATGCCATATTGGCTCGATCCAGGGTGCCATGTGACACCTTTTGATTAGGCCATGTGTCACGTTCTGACTGGCTCGTACATCCCAGTCAACTACACAGTCATCGATCACGTCAGCCACCAACTCAGCTGCATAGTCAACACCCCTACCATGTGTCACACCTGGAGGATGCCACCTATCAATCCATACCGTCACGTGTCCTCATCTGAGCCTGCCACATGTCATCTATACAACCATGTGTCAACTTTTTATTGGTCCAAATCGACCCCTGAAAATGCCAAATTTACCTGCCACGTGGCACACTCTAGTGTTTCCATGTCAACATGTTGATGTCATCTGCCACCTATCAGTCACATCAAATCCATACTTTCCATGTGTCATGCTGACGTCAGCAATACAGACTGTTGACTTTGACTTTTTGCTTGTTTCGGAAAAACTTCAGAACACGATATATTTTCCATACGAAGTCCATTTTCGAAAAAGAATATACTACTAGAATCGACACGACGAGCACTACGTGATGGCGCTAGTTTCGTCTGAATCCGAAAACTTTGAATTTTTGGCCTTTTTGGATCCATTTGGATCATGTTGATATTAAGGTAGCTTCAGGAGGTATGAACCTCTATTGTGACCTTTGACAAGATTAAAATGTTTCGGAAGGAAGCAAAGAAATGAAGGAAACCCTAGACAAGATGTCGGATGACAATAGATGATTAATATGAATTAATTAGTACCCAGAAGGAGAAGTCGACCCTAGTAAGTCTTCCATAATCACTATAAATACAGGGCGCCAGTCTCTCATTTGACACACTTCTCAGAATTGCAGAGAGCAGTTTCTGCACAATGCATTCCAATAGTTTTGTGCGCAAGTCCTGGGGAAGCGCCAGTTTTTGGGTGAGACTATCTGATCAGCTTGGTTACTTCTTGCTTGGTGCATTAGCCTCTCTTGGCTATTGGATTGCTACCAAGATTCTTTTCTCTATCAAGGTAAAGGTGCTCGGAGGGTGGCTTCGGCCTATGGTTGGGTGACAAGGGTATTTTCAATGGTAAAACGAGCACAATCCTTCATATTCTAACAGGTTATGGGCCCACACTTCCTTCATTCAGTCTAAACGCTGGAAGGAAGCATATTCGTTAGGATATTGAGCTCGTTGAGGAACTGTCGCTAGGGTTACTAGCAGGAGCAACTTCCAAGACATTGTCGCTAGGGTTACTAGCAGAAGCAGTTGCAGAAACCCTAATCTCAGATCCAACACCTTGTGATGGAGCATCTCACTCAAGGAGAATATATTCAGATGCGCCCTAGTTCAACACACCTTTTGGCTCTCTCAAAATATAGAAATGATGAAGTTGAAGTTTTGGATCAAGGCATGACCAGTTACCAATCAACCGAAGACATGAGTAAAACAATCAATCTTCTACACTACTAAGCACTCACTGGAACGATTGAAGATGACATGTGGATAATCAATAGTGGAGCTTCTAGGCACATGATGAGAGATCAATCCAGACTCTCAAATCTAAATGAGAAGAATACCTTGTACAAGGTAGAGCTTGGAGACAAAACCACTTACCCCGTGGAAGGATTTGGACAAGCCTCCATCAAAATGAAAACAGATAACTATGTTCACTTAAGCAATGTTTTATATGTACCTGGTTTAGAAAAGAATATTGTATCCATATCCTTCCTAGAAGACAAAGGAAACAAAATAGCCTTCATAGATGGAAAAGTATTATCTTGGCATAAAGACTCTAGCATAGAGAATGCTAGGGTTATTGGAAGTCATGGAGGAAATCTATATAGACTACTAGAAAAAAATGAAGAATCTCTCGTACATGATGAAGTCAATCCCAATGAGCTTTGGCATAGAAGGTACGCTCACATTAACTATCAAGAATTACCTTTTCTCAAAAGAATGGTTGAAGGAATACCAGAGTTGTAGTCTACACATGAAGGAATCTGCAAAGGATGTGCTCTTGGGAAGAATATTAAGAAACCATTCCCAAGCAACAATAACAAATCTAAGGAGATTCTAGATATGATACACTCAGATGTTTGCGGTATGATGATAATAAAATATCTAGGAGGATCTTCTTACTACGTAATCTTCATAGATGACTATTCAAGAAAGACTTGGTTATACCTACTAAAGACAAAAGATGAAGTATTCAACAAGTTTCAAGAATTCAAAGCAGAGATAGAAAACCTCGCGAATAAGAAGATCAAGACACTAAGAACAGATAATGGTGGAGAATACACATCAAAGGAACTCAATTCATTCTGCAACTCGGCAGGGATTAGGAGGGAGATGATTGTTCCTCATAACCCTCAACAAAATGGTGTAGCAGAAAGAAAGAACAGGTCTATTGAAGAAACTATAAAAGCCTTACTAAATGATCAAGGTCTATCCATGTTCTTATGGGGAGAAGCAGCAATGACAACAATATATGTGCAGAACAGAAGTCCTCATCGTATTTTGAAGGACATGACACCAGAAGAAGCCTTCTCAGGCAAGAAACCTAACGTGGAAAACCTAAGATTATTTGGATGTCCGGTTTACTCTCACATTCCCAAGGATAAAACAAATAAACTATAACCCTCAGGAAAGAAGGGAATATTCGTGGGATACAGTGATTCATCCAAGGCTTATAGAATATATATTCCAGAACAACATAAGATCGAAGTCAGCAGAGACGTAACATTCAACGAAAAGATGGATTTCAAGAAATTCATAGAAGAAACTATAGAAGAAGAAGAGTACGAAGAACCTATTGAAGAAAGCACAGAAAACTAGAATGATGAAAAGGAACAACCTGATCATCTGATGCAACCATGTGATAACATTGATTCAGATACCTTACCGAAGATCAAGAAACGACCAACATGGCTTAACGCTACTTTGCAAGAAGCAGAAGGACTCAAAGCCCCAGATGGGACCTCTAGAAAAAGTAAGAAGCCTAAAAGATTCTCAAGTTATGCAGCTTATATGATGAAAATTCTAGATGAAGAACCTACCACATTTGAAGAAGCAGTTCAAAAGGAAAAATGGAAAGAAGCTATGACAGAAGAACATCAATCCATTATGAAGAATGAAGTATGGGAAATTGTACCGAGACCTAAAGAGAAATTAATGGTAACTTCAAAATGGGTATATAAGATCAAACATGCAGTAGATGGAAGCATGGATAAATACAAGGCAAGATTCGTAGCTAGAGGGTTCTCCCAGAAGGAGGGAGAATATTATGACGAAACCTTTGCTCCAGTGGCTAGATATACTTCCATCAGAGCTATTATATCTCTTGCCACTTCCATGGGATGGAACTTACATCAGATGGATGTAAAGACAACTTTCCTCAATGGAGCAATTGAAGAATAAGTATATATTGAACAACCCCAAGGATTTGAGGTACATTCCAGAGACACTCATGTTTGCAGATTGAAGAAATCCCTATATGGACTCAAGCAATCTCCAAGAGTTTGATATGCCAGAATGGACATCTGTTTAACAAGACTTGGTTTCTCCAAAAGTCATGCAGATCCAAACCCTTATTACAAAGTGGTGGACATTGCACCTATAATTCTACTACTATATGTTGATGATCTATTCATAATTTGATATGTCTCATGCAATGCAAGAAGGAACTAGCTTCTGAATTTGATATGAAAGATATAGGTCTCATGCATTACTACTTGGGACTAGAAGTATGGCAGAAGCATGGTGAAGTATTCCTTGGACAAGGAAAGTACACAATAAAGATCCTTCAGAAGTTTGGAATGATGGATTGTAAGTCCATGGACACTCCAATGAATATGGATATAAGAAAAGTAAAGGATCCAGATTCTGATCTAGTAGATCCATCTCTATATTGACAACTAATTGGGTCATTGATGTATTTGGTAAATACTCAACCAAACATTTGTTTTGCCATGAATACACTAAGCTAGTTCCAGGTGGAATCGAAACATGAGCATTGGAAAGCTGCAAAACATGTATTAAGATATATTTGTGGAACAACAAACTATGGCTTGAGATATACCACATCCAGCGATATACAACTTCATGGATTCACATACTCAGATTGGGCAGGAAGTGCAGAATACAGAAAGAGCACTTCAGGCATGTGTTTCAACTTGGGCTCCACTATGATATCTTGGGGCAGCAGGAAACAGATGTATGTCGCACTCAGCACAGCAGAAGAAGAGTATATCACAACATGTGAAGCATGCACAAAAGAAATATGGCTAAGGAAGTCAATCTCTGATTTATTTGATCAGATTCCAGAATCGACCATAATATATTGTGATAATCAGAGTTGTATAAGATTATCCGAACATCCTGTGTTTCATGAAAGGTCGAAACACATTGAGATCAAATACTATGTTATTCGAGATAAAGTCGGGAAGGAGAGGTAAATCTCGAGTATATCTCCACAGATGAGTAGACAACAGACATCCTGACAAAACCTCTATCCAAAATAAAGTTTTTGTATTTTCGAGAGAAGATGGGGATCATGGAAATAACTCCCTTAGCTGAAAGGGAAGAAATGACTCTCCAGGTTGGGAGGGAGCACTAAAAATATTATTGAAGACATTTATTTTTGAGATTGAAAAATAGTCCAGCTCAGGCAGATTCTTTCATGTTCGGAAAGTGGATTGAGATTTCTAATGGACATCAATTTCCCATTGTGGTTAACATGGGAAATTGGTCCAGATTGTTGATGTATCATAGACAACGAATTCCCATTGTGGTTAGCATGGGGAGTGGTCTAGGGCAGTCTCTCTTCTTGAGGGTTACTCAAGAAGGCTGGTCTGCCTCGCCAGACAGTGATTTCTCATTGTGGTTAACATGAGGAATGGTCTATTTTGGAGGCTGATACAGGACAGTCTTTTCCTCTTGTGGTTAACAGGGGAAATGGTCTAAACAGTCATTCCTTAGGGTTTATACATTCTCTCTAGGGTGAAATTTGATTAGTGTAGGAGGAATGGCCCAGGGTGGGGAATGGTCCAGGCTAAACAATCAGGGACATGCATTCCTTAGGGTTTATACATTCTCTCCAAGGTGCACTTTGATTAGTGTAGGAAGAATGGCCCAGGGTGGGAATGGTCCAGGTTCAAAAGACAGGATAATTATTCTTCCTTGCTTGAGAATAATAGTCCAAATGTCTCATTGTTCTACTCTGAGGGCATATATTCTTTCATATCTCATAGACGTGAGTGAAAGATTGGCTCAGATGATTCATTTTATCTTTAACAATATTTTCTGTGCAGGTTGACATCAGATGATTGTTATGGAGACTGTCTGTCTCCAGACAGTAGAATTATGCTATTGTGGTGGATATGTTCCACTGTTTGTGACTATATGTCACTGATCAAGTACTTGTATGCTACTTGGTGTGGTAGTAAACCACTAGAGTGTAGTTATGTACTACCATGGATAAAACACAGTTGTGTTCTATCAATTGATATTGTGCCAGTTGTCATGGAGAATTATTCAGTTGGATAATAATGACRGTGCTCGTGATGCTACCAGTTGAATGGTMTGTTGTKCTCAAGMCCATACCTCCCTAGCTAGGAGGGAGTGTTGATATTAAGGTAGCTTCGGGAGGTATGAACCTCTATTGTGACCTTTGACAAGATTAGAATGTTCCGGAAGGAAGCAAAGAAATGAAGGAAACCCTAGATAAGATGTCGACTGACAATAGATGATTAATATGAATTAATTAGTAACCAGAAGGAGAAGTTATCCCCAGTAAGTCTTCCAGAATCACTATAAATACAGGGCGCTAGTCTCTCATTTGACACACTTCTCAGAATTGCAGAGAGCAGTTTCTGCACACTACAGTCTAGCAGTTTTGTGCGCAAGTCCTGGGGAAGATGATGTGCCAGTTTTTGGGTGAGATTATCTGATCAGCTTGGTTACTTATTTCTTGGTGCATTAGCCTCTCTTGGCTATTGGATTGCTACCAGGATTCTTTTCTCTGTCAAGGTCAAGGTGCTCGGAGGGTGGCTTCGGCCTATGGTTGGGTGACAAGGGTATTGTCAATGGTAAAACGAGCACAATCCTTCATATTCTAACAAATCATACCTCCCCACTGGGACCTTTTGGTCCTCTGAAAGGTTATTACATCAATTTACCTCATCATTACATCAATCGACTAAAATAAACAATAAATAGTCTAGACTCAACAAAACATTAACTAGACTCAGTAAGTGATTTCATAGATCAAATCACTTTTATTACATCAAGTAGACTAAACATTGACTCGATGAAACATTTACATATGTGGCATAAAATCTTCCCAGTTCCAATAAGATGACCCATCTCCTGCCAATGGAGTTTCACGGTTGTTCTTCTACTCTTCTACAACATCCTTGTTCTTCTCTGACACTTCAGGAGTTTTGGAGCATCTCAACTCTAGATGCAACTTCCAACAACTATCTTCACAATGCCCATTCCTTTGACAATGTGAGAAATAATTTCATGTCGAGACGAATTTAATGAAGCCTTTCATGGACTGAACTGAATCCCCGTTGGATTTTCCTGACTCTTGTCTTGGTTGTGCTGAATTCACATGCAGATTATTCTTGACTTGTAGTGTTGCATCATCATGTCTTGGCATACTCCTTATCGCCATAATCTTCTTTCAGTATACCTTTTCCTTCCAGCATACTGCAACACAATGGTTATGACTACCGCAAAATGTACATGGAATTATTCTTTTTATAAGTTCCATGACCCTAGCATGTTCATCATTAAAGGTAGGTGAAGGAGATTTATACCTTTCTACCATTTTACCTTTCTTTTGCGACTCATTGTTCACGTCACTGCTGGCTTGAACTTCTTGCTTTCCTTTACGAGTTCGAACCCATGTTGGTGTCAATTCTGTATGTTGATCCCAACAATGGTCAACATCGTGTCTGGACTTCTGACAATGTTTACAATAAACAACTGGATTGTTGTCATCAATAGACTCTTTTGCATATCCCAATCCTTCATGGAGTGGTCATTCTCACACCTCGATAGGATTATCTCTGCCTTGGCCATGCTTTCCAATACCTTGTCCTTTCATGTAGCCAAACTTGGATAGCATCTTCATACCAATTCCTTTTTTATGCCTTTCAAAAGTGGCAATATCCTGATCTCCTGACTCCAATTCCTGATTGGCTACAGAAGAAGCAGGAGTATACTGAGTACTTTCCGTTGGCGAGGAAAATATGCCCATGGCCTCTCCTACTAACTACTCCTCAACTGGAGTAGCGGGAGTATATGAATCCTCCTCATCTAATTTCCGACGGAATGAATGAATTTCATCATCCTTGACAGGACTAGAAATCCTAACAGAAGGACTTGTTCCAACTGGTCTTTCTTTTGTTGCTAGCACCAATGTTCACAGCCTTTCCATGTCTTCTTCGAGGATTTGTATCAATATTCTTAGCTCAAAATTTTCTCACTGAATATGTTGATTGATGTCCTCGATTTCCTGGATTCTATCTCTCTTCAAGCTTTTCCCCACACTTATTCACAATTCATGAAATATAGTTAGCCTTCTTTGATACCACTTGATCTGAAATTGATGCTTAGTAATTTACACCTTGACTTCGATTTAAAAATATATTTTCTGACAATGCATATGAATTATATGAGCAGTAAAAAAACTTAAAGAATGAAGAGAACTCTCAAAAAACTCAAAGAGACACACCATAAACAAATTGAACACCAGAAATTGATAACAAAGTTTGGCAAATCTGTCTACGCCTTCGGGCCTTTAGTTGCAGTGTAGGAGGCTTCTTTATTATTCCTCAATGCTCAAAAATCTTCTTTGAAATTACATCACTCAATTCTCTGACTGACTCAATTGTAATCTACTCTGTCTCGAACCCAATGCAACATACGACACTAAAAAGGGAAGAGTAGAACTCTCAGAATAAGCCTCACAAGCTCAGTTACTCTTTTGGCTTCGCTTCCTAACTCTTGCTTCAAGAGTCACTTGTGGCTTGTTTCAAAACTACATAATGCTTGGTTTATATAGTATTGGGGTTGGGCAACACATCTCAACTTCCTCCAAATATTTGACCTCAATTTGGGCTCAAATCCTCCAAAATTGGGCAAAAATCCACCAAAATCAAGCTAAAAACACCAACAAATCCTTTTCCAAGCTCTAAAACCCACTTTTTGGCTAATATTGGGCACATTCCCCCTAGCCTTTCGCTCCTGGTTGTGTGAGCGCCCATGTGGCCATGCCCTAGTTCAGTGCCTCGGTCCTTGGCCACGGTCCTCTGCTCTTGGTCACGTGGAAGGTTCTCAATTCAACGGGCAACCCCCACCAACAGGGGCTTATCCCCAATATCCGCACCATATCACCACAAAATAGTATTTTCCTGATTGCTATAACAAGAAACACATGCGCCCAAGTGGTTAGTGCATAGAGGTTGGATCGTTGCCTATGCCAAAGGTCGGGGGTTTGATCCCGACGGAGTGCAAACAATTTTTTATCCAGGGCCTATTGGCCTGATCCAGGGTGCCACGTGGCACCCCTATGATTGAGCCACATGTCATGTTCTGACTGGATCGTACAGCCCATTCAACTGCACAATCATTGATCATGTAAGTTGACAACTCAACTGCACAGTCAACACCCCTACCATGTGTCACGCCCGAAGGATGCCACCTGTTAATTCGTATTGTCATGTGTCCTAATCTGATCCTACCACGTGTCAACTGTACAACAACGTGTCAACTTTTTACTAGTCCAAATCGACCCTTGAAAATGCCAAATTTACCTGCCACATGGCACGCTCTGGTGTTGCCACATCATCATGCTAACGTCGGCATGATGTCATGATGACGTCATTTTCCACTTTTCATCCACGTTAGATCCATACTTTCCACATGTCATGCTGACGTGAGTACAGACTGTTGACTTTGACTTTTTGTCTGTTTGGGAAAAACTTCAGAACGTATCTTCGCCATACGAAGTCCATTTCCGAAAAAGAATATATTGTCGGAATCAGAACGACGAGCACTATGCGATGGCATTGGTTTCATCCAAATATGAGAACTTTTAATTTTTAGCCTTTCTGGATCCATTTGGATCCAATATAATAGCTGGAAATTAGAAACCATGAAGATTATAGATAGTTGAAAATCAAATATGCAATTTACACAAGTACTAAACAACTAGAAACTTCATTAACATGCATAAATATGAAGTTCAAGTACATACCATAGCCTTATCACAAGGCTAGTAGAATCATCTAGATCTCCAAAACCCTAGCTAGAGAAAACCAAGAAAACCCTAGCTTGCACCAAGGAGATCCAAAAAGCATGCATCACACAAAAATGTCCTCTCGGGAAAGATGTATCCTCCTATTCTTCACTTTAACAAGTCCAATCTACAATTTCATCTCAAAACCCTAATCTCCAAATATTAAGGTATGAAACCTTGGCCTTAGTCTTCAAGATGTTCCAACAAGCTCAATAAACCCTAGAGACTCCACAAGAGAGAGAGAGAGGGAGAGATAAAGTACATAAGAAGATATAAGAGAAAGATGAGAAGTGGTGTGATACTCTTGATCACATCTCTAACACGAGAGTAATAAGAATGAATGAGAAATAAATGAATATCATCTCCAACGTCTAGCTCACAAGAACAAACCTAAGCATTTCATAACAACAAGCTCCAACAAATACATCCTCCTTCCCGTGTATAACTTCTCCTAGGGTTTTCTCATGAACCCTAGCAAATCACTGCAAGAATACAAGTACAAATAGAAGAGTATGATAATGATGATTGATTGGGCCACGTGTCACGTTCTGACTAGATCGTACAACCCAGTCAACTGCAGAGTCATCGATCACGTAAGTCGCCAACTCAACTGCACAATCAACACCCCCACCATGTGTCACGCCCAGAGGATGCCACCTATCAATCCATACTATCATTTGTCCTCATCTAAGACTACCACATGTCATCTGTACAACCACGTGTCAACTTTTTACTAGTCCAAATCAACCCCTGAAAATGCCAAATTTACCTGCCACGTGGCACGCTCTGGTGTTGCCACGTCATCATGTCGCGTCAGCATGATGTCATGCTAAGATCATTTGCCACTTGTCAGCCATGTCAGATCCATACTTTCCACATGTCTTGCTAATGTAATGCTAACGTTAGTACAAACTGTTGACTTTGACTTTTTGTCTGTTTGGGAAAAACTTCAGAACGTGATATCTTCACCATACGAAGTCCATTTTCGAAAAAGAATATACTGTCGGAATCAGAACAAAGAGCACTGCGCGATGGAATTGTTTTCATCCAAATATGAGAAATTTTAATTTGTGGGCTTTTTGGATCCATTTGGATCCAATATAATAGCTGGAAATTAAAAACCATGAAGAATATAGATAGTTGAAAATCAAATATTCAATTTACACAAGTACTATAAAACTAGAAACTTCATTAACATGCATAAATGCAAAGTTCATGTACATACCATAGCCTTATCACAAGGCTAGTAGAATCATCTAGATCTCCAAAACCCTAGCTATAGAAAACCAAGAAAACCCTAGCTTGCACCAAGGAGATCCAACAAGCATGCATCACACAAGAATGTCCTCTCAGGAAAGATGTATCCTCCTATTCTTCACTTTAACAAGTCCAATCTACAATTTCATCTCAAAACCCTAATCTCCAAATATTAAGGTATGAAACCTTGGCCTTACTCTTCAAGATGTTCCAACAAGATCAATAAACCCTAGAGACTCCACAAGAGAGAGAGACGTAGAGTTAAAGTATATAAGAAGATATAAGAGAGATAGGAGAAGTGATGTGATACTCTTGATCACATATCTAACATGAGATTAATAAGAATGAATGAGAAATGAATGAATATCATCTCCAACGTCTATCTCACAAGAACAAACCTAAGCATTTCACAACAACAAGCTCCAACAAAGACATCCTCCTTTTCGTGTATAACTTCTCCTAGGGTTTTCTCATGAACCCTAGCAAATCAATGCAAGAATACAAGTACAAATAGAAGAGTATGATAATGATGATTGAAAGGAATCTCTCCTTCCTATGTGTGTATGTGTAAACATACACACACACACACTCACACTCATATATATATATATATATATATATATACATCT